>JADLZN010002096.1:0-14364 GCA_018155175.1 Sinocyclocheilus anophthalmus | reverse complement strand
AGTCAACATGGGACTGCACTTCATTCTGCAACATCTGGACAAAACAGGGACTTTTGTGAGGATCCTGTTTGTGGACTTCACCTCGGCCTTTAACATTATCATCACAAACCTCCTCCTGCCCAAACTAACTCAGCTCTCCGTGCCCACCTCCATCTGTCAGTGGCTCAACAGCTTCCTGACAGACAGACAGACAGCAGACTAGTGAGGCTGGGAAAATACACATCTAGCACCCGTACGATCAGCACTGGAGCCCCTCAGGGTTGTGTCCTCTCCCCACTGCACAACTGATTCTCCCTGCACTACACAACGATCCTGCACCTCTAAAGACCCTCTGATCAGCCTCCTGAAGAGTTGCAGAAAAACCACACTCATCGAGGGGTATCATTCAGGACGCGGTGAACTGCAGTCGCCTTACAGAAGACGGTCGGAAGCAGCAGCTGGCTGTCTGTGTTGCAGTATAAACAACCTGGAGCTCAACTACGCCTATAACTTGTGGATGATGATCATGAGACTTTCAGGTGAAACCCCCATGCCACTCCCCCAATCACCATCTATGGACAGCACTGTGACCTTGCCCAGTGGAGTCATTCAGGTTCCCGGGCCAGGCCACAATCTTCAGGACCTGAGAGTGGGACACTCACATTGAAGCCATTGTGAAAAAGGACCCAGCAGAGGTGTACTGTTCCTTCGCCAGCCATGAGAAAGTTCAACCTTGCCACAGCGAGCCCTGCCTGAAACAGTATTCTAAGTATGATAATTCATTGAATCTGTACTTGCATTCAATAACTTCTTGGGTCAGCCTCCCGCTACCAAATCTGACCTCAGGAAGAGCTACAGAGGTACTAGTCCCGCCGACTACTGCTTCTGGCGATCATTGGTACAACCTGCCTTCTCTCCAAGAACTGTATGTTGTCCAGAGTGAGCAAAAGGGCTGGCATAATCACTCTGGACCCCTCACATCCAGGACACTCCCTCTTTGAACTTTTGCCATCTGGTCGACGCTACAGAGCAATTAGCACCAGAACGACCAGACACAGGAAAAGTTTCTTCCCTCAGGCAATCCATCTCATGAACACTTAACATTAACTGTGGAACACACACTATTTATTAACTCATACACTTATTTATCTAAACACTCATACTCAGCCTACCGCTCTAATTTGCACATATATACAGTACCTGCTACATAAAAAAAAAAAACTGTCTATTTGTAATTATACATGCACACACAATAGTCAATGTATATATTTTTTATTCCTTATTTATTGTTTCTTTTATTGTCTGTGTTTTTTGCTTATGTCACTGTCATTCTGAATTACACTGTGGAAGCTTTCTGTCACGAACCGAAAACGAAAGTCCTCGTATGTGTAAACATACCTGGAAATAAAGCTCATTCTGATTCTGAATGCAGCAAGATTTCAGTCTCCACTGTCAATTACAGCTGATGTAAACACACACACGCTCTGGTTTACTGCAAGTTTAGCAGCATGTGTTACACAATATGTAGAGGTTAGAGTGTATTAGGGTGTGTGTCAGTGATTCAGGCGATCTGATGAACTCTCAGCAGCTGATCTGAGCATGCCCAGCCCAGACACACAAAACACACATACACACACACACAGCTGAGATCTTCCCTGCTGTCTATTGCCTTACACACACTCCCTAGAGACACAGACAGATACAGAGAAATGAGGGGCTGCTGTGACCCATATTCACTTCACAGGGAAAGATCAAGATTTAAAGGGGTCATATGATGTTGCTAAAAATAACATTATTTTGTGTATTTGGTGTAATGAAATGTGTTTATGTGGTTTAAGGTTCAAAAAAACACATTATTTTCCACATACTGTACATTATTGTTTCTACTCTATGCCCACCGACTGTCTGAAACCGATGAAAGAAGAATTGATTTTTACAAACGTCATCGTTATGAAAACGCCGAGGTGTGCTACTGATTGGAAAGCTATCCTGTGCCCGTTGTGTGATTGGTCCGAATTCTGCAAAGTTGCTTGACGCACGAAAAGTGACGCACCTTAACATACTTTGCTGCCCCTGTTCGGCCGCGAAAGCGTGAGACAAAATCATTAAAACTCATTATAATGAGGCATTTGTTGCATTCAGTGGGGACCTAATTACGGATTATAATGACTTATACTCTCTTTTTATGAGTTTTGTATTTGTGTATTGATGCTGCGTTAACATAAAACCATGTCTGCATTTGTAATCGAGAAGAAAGGAGAAGAAAGAAGAAGAAAGAAACGACACAAAACAAAATACGCTACCTCTACACTGACCCTCAAAACCACGTTTGAATCGTCTCAGTGGCCAAATTATTTAAATATGGTAAAAGTACTTACAGACTGTGCGTAAGCAAGACCCACAAGATGCCCTTAAAAGTTGGAACTGCCCTCACTTTATAAGAAAAACAGACACCGGCTATTGTAGGCTACTCTCACAGCGGAAACAGTACTGTCCATCCATTAAAATGTGCACGGCCACACATTGCCTATTTGAGGTTCATTGAAACTGTTTTCCGCGAACAGCTTTAACCAATGATTTCTAGTTGTGTCCTCTTTTTGGAAGGCCAAACAAAGTAAGTTTCGCCTTTCACAAGAAACACAAGGTCTCAGGACATGGTCGGTTAGCAGCCCAACGCCAAGCCCAACAATACTACAGCTAGAATTAAAGTTACGCCTTCTTTTTTGCGTGAACATTTGGGTGGCGTTTTGCAAATCTTCCCAGATAGTGATGTATGTATGTGGGGGCGTGTTAGAATGAGCTGCTTTAGGTAGGTGTGGCTGACTCTTAACTTTTTATAAAGAATATTTAGGATTTGAGACTTTAGTCTTTGCCAACTTTACAGATCTTCTTTATGCCCCAACAGCCTGTAACACTCCAAAGAGAAATGAAAAAAATGAAATCGCATCATATGACACCTTTAACCCAGCAGAGATAAGATAGATAGATGTGACAGTAATTACTTTGTGATTTTCTGAGGGTTACTGAATCATTAAAATCTAAATTTTAATGTTTTTAATGAGTAAATCTCAATCACACTTACATTTGTATTTTAGAATTTTAAAAATTCATATTTTATAAAAATGTTTCTCCAATAGAGAGGTTTAGCCATATTTACCTCACTTTTAGGGGATACATTTGTTACAACGTATAACTTAGTAACCTCAAATTTACCCTAAACACGTATGAATAACATGTTAACTTCAACAATCAATGTTTGGTAATGTGAGTTTTTTGTATAATGTTGTGGAAGTTAATTTTTCTGACGTAACGTTGAGAAAATAAGCGTTTCTTGCATGTGATGCTGTTTAAATCAGTATTTCTTCCGTGTAATGTTGTGGAAATGTGTATTTCTTAAGTGTAACGGTGTGGAAATAAGTTTTTCTTCTGTGTAATGCTGTAGAAATGACTTTCTTACGTGTAGGCTACTGTTGGAAGTGAGCTTTCCTTTTCTAGAATCTGTTACATGTAATGTTGTGGAAATTAATATTTCTTGAACGTGCATTGAGGTAGAAATGAAAATTTCTTACATGTAACGCTGTGGAAATTATTATTGTATCTTTTGATTTTGTGTAAATTGGCTTGTTTGTATTTCTATGGAAATTTACATTTCTTATCTAATAGGCTACGTGTATTGCTTTGAATTAAATTTCTAACGTGTAACGTTGTGGAAACAGTTCTTACAGAGCGTTGTCTTGCGTGTAACACTCTGGAAACGAATGGTTACTTCATATACTGCTATGAGAATCGTGTCTTACGTGTAATGCTGCGGGAATCACAGGAATCTTACGTGTAATGCTGCGGGAATGTGAGCGCGTCCACTGAAGATCACCAGCAGCAGCAGACACGCGTGAACCCTTCTCGCCATTTTCCATGAAAACACTCAATCCACCAGCAGATATCCTCACAGTGATCCAGCAGAGCGGAATATCCAGATATAAACCAGCTGTTTTTGTCTGAGAAGTAAAATGAAGTGAAATGAAGAGATGTCGGTGCTGCGCGTGATGATGCTGCCGTGCACGCGCGCCCGCGGCACCCCTCAGATCTGCGCGCGACAAACAAACACTCTGAAACACAAACCTCGCGCAAACACATCCACTTCATATTCATTCATTCATACAAACACTCTGAAACACAAACCTCGCGAAACACATCCACTTCATATTCATTCATTCATACAAACACTCTGAAACACAAACCTCGCGAAACACATCCACTTCATATTCATTCATTCATACAAACACTCTGAAACACAAACCTCTCGAAAACACATCCACTTAATATTAATTAATTCACACAAACACTCTGAAACACAAACCACGCGCAAACACATCCACTTAATATTAATTCATACAAACACTCTGAAACACAAACCTCGCGAAACACATCCACTTAATATTCATTCATTCATACAAACACTCTGAAACACAAACCTCTCGAAACACATCCACTTAATATTCATTCATTCATACAAACACTCTGAAACACAAACCTCGCGAAAACACATCCACTTAATATATATTCATTCATACAAACACTCTGAAACACAAACCTCGCGCAAACACATCCACTTAATATTCATTCATTCATACAAACACTCTGAAACACAAACCTCGCGCAAACACATCCACTTAATATTCATTCATTCATACAAACACTCTGAAACACAAACCCCGCGAAACACATCCACTTAATATTCATTCATTCATACAAACACTCTGAAACACAAACCCCGCGAAACACATCCACTTCATATTCATTCATTCATACAAACACTCTGAAACACAAACCTCGCGAAAACACATCCACTTAATATTCATTCATTCATACAAACACTCTGAAACACAAACCTCGCGCAAACACATCCACTTAATATTCATTCATTCATACAAACACTCTGAAACAAACCTCTCGAAACACATCCACTTAATATTCATTCATTCATACAAACACTCTGAAACACAAACCTCGCGAAAACACATCCACTTAATATTCATTCATTCATACAAACACTCTGAAACACAAACCTCGCGAAAACACATCCACTTAATATATATTCATTCATACAAACACTCTGAAACACAAACCTCGCGCAAACACATCCACTTCATATTCATTAATTCATACAAACACTCTGAAACACAAACCTCGCGCAAACACATCCACTTAATATTAATTCATACAAACACTCTGAAACACAAACCTCTCGAAACACATCCACTTAATATTCATTCATTCATACAAACACTCTGAAACACAAACCTCGCGCAAACACATCCACTTCATATTCATTAATTCATACAAACACTCTGAAACACAAACCCCACGAAACACATCCACTTAATATTCATTAATTCATACAAACACTCTGAAACACAAACCCCGCGAAACACATCCACTTAATATTCATTCATTCATACAAACACTCTGAAACACAAACCTCGCGCAAACACATCCACTTAATATTCATTCATTCATACAAACACTCTGAAACACAAACCTCGCGCAAACACATCCACTTCATATTCATTCATTCATACAAACACTCTGAAACACAAACCTCGCGCAAACACATCCACTTAATATTAATTCATACAAACACTCTGAAACACAAACCACGCGCAAACACATCCACTTAATATTAATTCATACAAACACTCTGAAACACAAACCACGCGCAAACACATCCACTTAATATTAATTCATACAAACACTCTGAAACACAAACCTCGCGCAAACACATCCACTTAATATTCATTCATTCATACAAACACTCTGAAACACAAACCTCGCGCAAACACATCCACTTAATATTCATTCATTCATACAAACACTCAAACACAAACCTCGCGAAAACACATCCACTTAATATTCATTCATTCATACAAACACTCTGAAACACAAACCTCGCGCAAACACATCCACTTCATATTCATTCATTCATACAAACACTCTGAAACACAAACCTCGCGAAACACATCCACTTAATATTCATTCATACAAACACTCTGAAACACAAACCTCTCGAAACACATCCACTTAATATTAATTCATACAAACACTCTGAAACACAAACCACGCGCAAACACATCCACTCCCCTCTTAATATTCACTTCCCACATTTCATACCAAACACCGCGTGCAAAACACAAACCTCGCCCGAGAAAAAACACATCCACTTAATATTCATTCATTCATACAAACACTCTGAAACACAAACCTCGCGAAAACACATCCACTTAATATTCATTCATACAAACACTCTGAAACACAAACCTTGCGAAAACACATCCACTTAATATATATTCATTCATACAAACACTCTGAAACTCAAACCTTGCGAAAACACATCCACTTAATATATATTCATTCATACAAACACTCTGAAACACAAACCTCGCGCAAACACATCCACTTCATATTCATTCATTCATACAAACACTCTGAAACACAAACCTCGCGAAACACATCCACTTCATATTCATTCATTCATACAAACACTCTGAAACACAAACCTCGCGATACACATCCACTTCATATTCATTCATTCATACAAACACTCTGAAACACAAACCTCGCGCAAACACATCCACTTAATATTCATTCATTCATACAAACACTCTGAAACACAAACCTCGCGAAAACACATCCACTTAATATTCATTCATTCATACAAACACTCCAACACATTATAATACATTTATATTCATATTTAAGAAATAAAAACGCCATAAACCTCACATGTTCCAGAATATAATGAATGGAAGAGAGTGAATGAACAAATGTACTTTTTTTTTGTGAGAAATTTGTAACTATTTGGAAATATTGTACATCTAGTCATTTGATTTATGCATAATTTGCTTAATTCGATATTACAAACTTACGAATCAATTTAATAAGTTAATAAGTAGATTAAGTGTTTCTAATGTAAATATATCTAATTCATGTGCATAGAATTCTGTGTAATGACAGCAGCAGCAACAGGAAACAGCAGGAAAAGCAATCACACACAGAGCTGTAAAATACTAGTTCTGCTGAAGGTTTGGACAAAGTTTGGAGCATGCAGTCTATGGTTTGGACACAATAGTGACATGCTGAAACTGTTGCTTGTACTTTAATGTGATGTGGTGTGTTGACCTCTAGCGGTGAGCTTGAGGAACTGCAGATGTGACTTTTTCAGAGGAAAATCTTGGTATTTGCTGTATCTCCAATTATACTGATAGCTGGCTATTGAATTAATAAACTCTTTAAACAAAATAAAATGTTTTTTATTTGTATAGTTACAATACAATACAAGAGAAGATTAAAATCACTAAACAAAAAGCATTAGATATACAATCTAAACTAGTGACTGAAAGCACAAAATATGCTGCATAAATTCTAACTAGTAAAGATCAGTGTGCGCCGGTGTGAGAGAACAGATTCATCCACATCTCTGTCTTCAGTCAAAGCTTTGTCTTATGTACAGAGACATGTTTCTCATGAGACAGACACAGAACTTACAAAAACACATTTAAACAAACAGTCTGTATATAAAATGTAAGAGAAATGCAATGTAAAACATACATAAATGTAAAATAAACAACGGTATAAAGAAATATAAATACGACAGGACCACTGATCTCTAAAAATGACTCTGTTATAGATCACTGATTTGAATCTGTGTACATGTAGCCCATAATAATTTAATTTTCATTTTAGACTCAGTTTATGTTATTTGATATATAAGTGCTAAATTACATTCACAGTCATGATCAGCAATATTTTAATTGCTTCATTATGGACGAGTTTAATCTTGACATCATTATGATGAAGGTCTTATACTATAGACTTGTATTCTTACTAATCCACCTCGTTTGCGAGCTCATCAGCCTTGTCTCCCTCCACTGTTTCACCTGCAAAAAATGCAAAATAGCATTCAGATAAATACAAAACATACAATAAAGCATTCAACATTACTCATGTGTACATGTATGTTTCTATTAATGCTGCATTATTTCATTTGAAGGTTTAATCCTCTTCCACCTGTATGCATTAGTAATCATTTTTAAATAGTAATATATAACAGTTAGCATAATAACTTTAGATTTGTAAAAGCAGCACTATTTGAAGTTGTAGCAGCTGTAAGTTTGGCACTGTTTGTATTAATTGCTTGCTGTTTAGCAACATCTCACCAAAATGACCATCACACAAATTGATTTATAACAGTATTAAAGTGAGAACCTTCTGAGGATTCCTCATCTGATGACAACGTTTTTTGTTCTGTTGATTTCACAGGATCCTCCGGAGCTTTAGACCGAGTAAACCATCCACTAAAGTAGTTTACACCTGCCCTCCAGAGCGGTTGTTCTTTCTCCAGACTGTAAGGAGGAACCAGAGGAGAACACCGTGTTTGATGGAACATTGAACATTTTTACTATATTTTAATTAGTTACAAATCACTGTACAAAATATTTTTTATTTATTATTATTATTATTATTTTTTTTACAATTAACATTACAAACGTTACAGGATGTTTTCTTTTGTGTTTAGTGACCCGCAACAAATGAATGTTTTCTCACCTCAGTTCACAGTTTGAGTCTCGTAGCACGTCACAAAGCTTGTTCTTGGAGTCTCCTATTTTATTATTACTCAGATCAAGCTCTTTTAAAAACTGCAGTGCTTTTGTTTCAGCCAAAGACTGAGCCAAACAAGCAACATCTGTAATGCCACAGTCATTTAGACTAGAAAGAGAAAGACAGACAGAGGAAGAAAATTATTTTCCCTTTAACCCAGAGTGTGATATTAACCCAGAGTGTGATATTTACCCAGAGTGTGATATTAACACAGAGTGTGATATTAACCCAGAGGTCACAGTCATGTTTGTCATTTCTTAGCATCATTTTCTAGGCAAAATCACAGTCACTTCAATGAGAAGCCATGTGATGAGGAGTTTCACCTAATGGATTTCCAGTGGCAGAGAAATTCACAGTGTTTTCCATTAATTATTTAAACTATGGTGGTCTGCTATAGTCTAATTAGTCCCACCATAGTTTGATAATGAACCAAACATATTTGAAAGTTCTCATTAACATAAACTTGCACTGTTGCTTCAGTGAACCGCTGTGAGTGAAGGAGACAGACTGAATGAATCTGCAGTTCACTCTCTGACAGTAGATGGTACACAAGAAACCCCATAAACAAAGCAGACTGCTCTACTTTCTGTTCCTGACATGCACCTTTCACAGAGAAGGAAGTCAAAAATAATTTCATGTTTTCAATCAGCCATTCAGATTTTTGTATTCATTTTGGTGTTTATCAAACAACACTAAACACTTAAAGACTTAGTATTTATTTTCAAAAAATAATTTTTACTAAAACATTTTTACATTTTAATCTGGACTAAAACATGCCAGAAAATATATCTTTAAAAAGGTTCTGTATTATATTATTGAACTTTATAGCTGTGTTCTTTTGCACTTGAATCTGTTTGAAATATTTGATTAATTTTACCATTTTGTGTACTGTTTTATTGTATTTTCAAAAGCACCGTTATGTTTAAACTTCTTTTTGTTATATAAATTGTATATTATTATGTATATGGCCAAAACCCCTTGGCTAAAAAAACTCTTAACAGATCCAGCTTCTTCATTTTCCCTGAAAGAGCCTCAGACTGATGCATTTACTTTTAAAATGTACAATTTATTCCCCCACATGATGACTTTTGTATTGAGTTCAGATCTGACAGAGAAATTCACAGTATTGACCAACAGAAGCTGCCTGATGTTTTAAAATATAAATGAAGGAAACGGCAGTTTAAAAATAAAAAAAAATTATACATAATAAAGAAAAATAAAAGCACAATCGAAGTGTCAGAGAAAGAAGATTCTGCAGGAACACATTCACTCTTCTGCAAAAACAATGTTATTTTCTGTTAATGTTATAATATTATTACAGTTACTCTTATCACAAACATAATTTCTTGCATTAAACTAATTGCCTTTTTTGCGCTCCGTTGCTTACACTCTGTCTGGTTTGAGGAGCATGTACTTCGGGCAGTTTGGCTGATAATGTTACCCCGCTGTTGTTCACTCTGTGGCCTCTGCCATCTTTTATAAAGTATCTTGTAGTTACACATTTCTTCATGACTGTTAGTGATGTTACTGTTACTGAGGTTCTTTGTGCCACACTGCACATTTAAAGCTAATCGGTAATGAAATGATCACCTGCCATGTGTTTGGTACCTGTCAGGTGTTTATTTCACACCCTATTTCCATCAAACCATAAAACACTACAGGAATTATTTTCCACAAATATAACGTGAACTCAGACTCTTTGTGAGATACTGAGTAAAAGTGTTATAGTTAAATTGCAAAGTTGAAATGATTTTAAGCATTTTTAAGCATGTTCCTCACCTCAATCTCTTCAGTTTACAGCGTGAATCCTTCAGTACGTCACATAAGTGATTCACTCCTGTGTTTTCTATTTTATTCCCACTCAGGTCCAGCTCTCTCAGGTGTGATGGGTTTGATCTCAGAGCTGAAGTCAGGAAGAGACACTGTTTCTCTGTAATACTGCATTTACACAAACTGAAGACAAGAGAAAAGACAACATTAACAAGTTAATGTGTGAGTTATATGCATCATGAATAAACATCATAAAGTCACTAATACACCAGCAAAAACCTGGAAACTTAATTATTGAACCATAAACCAAGACAGAAGCATAACTTTGATTTGAGGATACTAGTTACAACCCAAGCCTGGAGCATCTTCACACTCAGACATCAAAAGTTATAATTATAAATGTAGATTATTGTAGATTAAAAAAAACATTTAAATTGCCTGTTTTCACATTGTTAATTTGAGAAAATCAAGAACATTTTGTAATGAGAATCACAATATTAAGTAATCTTTAGAGTCTAGTTTACCATCACAAAATACACATTTTGTTTAATAAAAACTGATTATGTGAACATTAACATTAGTTCTGTAAAAACCACATAACTGTCAGAATAATCTGCTGTATTCATGTTACGTTCATTTTTAAAGTCTGGTTTTACTTCTATCTCTTTTTGCAGAAAATATTTGACAGACTTCAGCATATGAAAATTTAATAGCCACAAAGTTTCAAATGCTTCAAAGTTGGTTTGTTTTTTCTACTGACACACATATTACTGAACCATCAGTCCATTAGCTCATTATATAATATACTTTAATCACACTGTACAGTATAATATTACTAACGCTAGTTTCTCCAGCTTGCATTGTGGGTTCATCAGTAGATCACCGAGGTTTTCCACTCTCGATTGTCCTATTTCATTCCCACTGAGGTCCAGCTCTCTCAGGTGTGATGGGTTTGATTTCAGAGCTGAAGTCAGAGCTGAACAATCGTCAGCTTTTATATCACAAGACCTTAACCTGCATTCAGAGAAATTAGACAAATACTGTATATATTTTTTCATTCTGTTTCATTAATATACCAAAACACTAAATTGTTTGTTGTACGAATGTGAATGTTCCTCACCTCAATCTCTCCAGTTTACAGCGTGAATCCTTCAGTAAGTCACATAAGTGATTCACTCCAGAGTCTCCTAGTTGATTTCCACTCAGGTCCAGCTCTCTCAGGTGTGATGGGTTTGATTTCAGAGCTGAAGTCAGGAAGACACACTGCTTCTCTTTAATACTGCATTTACACAGACTGAAGACAGAGAGAGAAAGGACAAAGGTTCAGATCCTTGATGGCATCTTATAAAAGAGCAACAGAAGTCCATATAGTCTTTAGTTGCCATAGTTTAACTGTTTTTAATTGTTTTTAAGTTCCAAATGCCAGAAGCTGTTGTTTTCTTCCCATTCATTAAAAAAAAAAACTAGACATACATTTCTTTTTTTTTTGTCTCTCATCCATTGTTGCAGCAAATGTGAATCTCATAATATTTCTGCAGAACATGTACACAACCAGTACAGTTTATCAAATACTTTAAATTAAACCAAATTATTTCCTAGTTAGACACCTATTATTAAGTTTGACCAACAGAGAAATACAGTTGCAGTACAGATGCAGTGCTACAGTTTAAATACTGTAAACTGGGCCTGTTTAACTTATCAGTGATTTTAATCACACTGTAACTGCTGTACAGTATAATGTTACTAACGCTAGTATTTCCAGCTTGCATTGTGGGATCATCAGCAGATTGCTAAGGTTTTCAAATCCAGAGTCTCCTAGTTTATTCACACTGAGGTCCAGTTCTCTCAGGTGTGATGGGTTTGATCTCAGAGCTGAAGTCAGAGCAGAACAACCTTTATCTGTCATATCACAGCCTCTTAACCTATATTAGGAAAAAGAGAAAAGCAGAAAATAAAACATTCTGTAAAGACACAGAAAGAGAGATCATCTTGACTTCACCAGATCACAAAATACTCAGGCTCTTTACAATATACAGACTATAAAGTGTCTTTGTTTAAAAACTGTTGAAGTGATTTGAATCATTTTGATTCTTGTATGTGAATGTTACTGACCTCAATCTCTCCAGTTTACAGCGTACATCCTTCAGTGTTTCAGATACATGCTTCACTCCTTTGTTTTCTAGTTTATTTCCACTCAGGTCCAGCTCTCTCAGGTGTGAAAGGTTTGAACACAGAGCTGAATTCAGGATGAGACACTGTTTCTCTGTAATACTGCATCCACACAGACTGAAGACAGAAAGAGAAAAGACAATGAATCAGATCTATGAAAATCAATTAAGGTTTTGGACGATTTGGATCGTTTGCCTGACTGTAATTTGTCTTCTGAAAGTCGCACCAGAGTGCACAAAGTAAAATAATAAATAAAATAATCTGATATATAGCTTATGTACAATTTAATAACATATAGCCTAGTTTGATATATGAATTGGGTGTTCGTCAAAGATTGCATGAGGTCGGAGATTCCCGTGTTTACAGCTCCATAAAATAACCTACTGGAAGCTCTGTAGTTTTGCTATATAGGTCTATAGATAAAAATATTAAAATTACAAACACACAATAACATTTTAAGTTACTTCCATTTCTGAAAAAAAAGATGTTATGATTGATGTTTAAATTTACACAGCCGATTGTTTTAAGGGGTCATATGATGCTTTTTTAAAAAATCATTATTTTGTGTATTTGTAACAGAATATGTTGACATGCTTAATGTTCAAAAAACACATTATTTTTCAAATACTGTACATATTGTAGGTCCTCTATGCCCCGCCTCTCTCAAACGCTGCGTTTTCTACAAAGTCCCTCCTTCCGACAAGCGCAGTCTGCTCTGATTGGCCAGCTGACCCAGTGCATTGTGATTGGCCGAACACCGCAAGCACTCGTCGGAAATGTAACGCCCCCTTAACATAATCGCGAGCTTCATCTTTCAAAATAAATGTAAAGACAGTAAATAATGTCATTAGTTTTACCATCAGTTCAAGCCAAAAGGGCAACAGACACAGTAATGAGCAGTACACAAGCCGCGCTTAAGTCAGCTGACTCACTGTGAGGGATGGATGTGAGCGTCTCTCCTCTTCTCTCCTCTCACACACCCACCCACCCACAAGCGCGCACAACACACACACACGATGCGCAGAAACTTCGCATTAAACAGTCAATAGCACATACTTAAACTAATAACAAAACATACTTACAGTCGCTGATTCAGAAGCACCAGATTGTCATAGCAAAGTCAGAATTACCTCCTCTCCTAGGTTCACGAAACGGTCGTCCATAAAATGCATTGCTGTTCTGTTGTAAATTATTTTAAAGATTCCTAAATGCATCTACTTCTGGAAGGCAAATAAAGTGCTTTGCTTTTGCCTAGAAACACACAGCATCTCCCTGACAAGGCTGCATCAACACTAACTGCGGTTACTGAAACACGCCTTCGTCTTTGCGTGAACATTTGGGTGGCGTTATGCAAATTTTTCCACATAGTGACGTAGACATGTGAGGGGGGGTGTTAGAACGAGCCGTTTTGGGGGGGGTGGCAGAGTCTTAACTTTAATGAAGAATATCTCTTTGGATTTGAGACTTTCGTCTGCAACTCCGGGATTTATCTATGCCAATCAGCTGTACCCTCCCCGCGCAAGGAACACTGAAATTGATCCTATGCCCCTTTCACTCCCTTACCTCCCCCCAACCCAAAAAAACATTTACCCTCCCCCTCCTTCCCCCCTCCAATTCATTCACCGCTTTGGCCCAGACCTGTTGTGTGAAGCCCCGCATACTAATTCAGCCTACTCTGTAAAATTCGCTAAGTTCATTCAGCCGTACTACCGTCCGGGGCCTCACCTTTTTTCATTTCCCCCCCCTTTTCCTCTATGATCTTTTATTTCCCCTCACTTCCCCCCCCCCCCC
>JADLZN010002095.1:0-99004 GCA_018155175.1 Sinocyclocheilus anophthalmus | reverse complement strand
TGGAAATACTGGGGATTTTTATGACTCTTTGTCTGTAAGCACGGTATTTTGCCCATATGTAATTCGCTGGAGTGTTGAGACACAAATTAGTACCGATTCTTAGCAAATCAATATGTTCATAGCTATCAGCATATATTACACACTTGTTTAGATCATAGCCAAGGCCGAATTCATCGATACTAGACTGAAATAGTCTACTTATAGAATGAGTGGTTTATCGTAAAGCCAATGAATAAAAATAGCTCTATAATACAATCAGATATATATACAACACAGCCATATAATATACACAATGGCCTTCCTGAAGAAATGGTGGTGCTTACATTCTAAGAAGGTTTTCCTATGAATTAATTAGTAGAAAAGTCCATTCATACTGTGCATTTGTGCTAACTTTGTTTCTGGCAGGAAGAGCAAGCCTAAGTAGTCCGTTGAAAACCCTCGCATACCACAAGGTTGTAAATGTATCGGGTTACCATGAAACCAGGGTCCTGTTCGGCTTATTGGTGTCCTGTAGCGGCGCTGCTTACAAAGTATTTTTTTTTTTTTTTGTGAATCTAGACTAAACAAAATATATATTGTGCTGATTGGAAGTGGTCCTAGACGACTACACTTCCCCCGTTCGAACGTTGTTGCCATAGAATAGACAATCAACGAGCCCGATGTCAAGGTATGCCTCCCAGCAACAAGCTTTTCGAACACACCACCTTGCCCACTCACGGCCGCCGGAGCACAGTGTAAGGCTTTTTGGCTGCATGTATGGTGCCCACCGATAGATAGGTGCCCTGTCAGGTGAAAGCAGGTGATGTGCGCTGATGTAGCGCCTGGCAAGGTGTGACGGACTCCTAGATGCTTATTGCCAGAAGTAGTGTCTGAGGCCCCCCCCCCCTTGATGGTCAACCGTCATCCTGACATAGATGAGTTAGTGCCGGGTCGCGCCGGATAGGTAGAGATGTTTTTGTTTTTGTGAATGTTTGTTAGCCAGATAGGAGATCTGTGGTACCAATGATGTGGGACAGCTGGGTTAGACTCTCAATGGTGAGAGTGCAGGTGGTTCCAGGGATTGCAAAAGCAGGCCCGGAAAACAGGTTATGGGGATTCTATCATGGTAGAAAGAATTTCTGATGACACTAGCTCAACTGAGATGGCCCAGCAGCCCGAAAGCCGGCATTGGCAGCGGCAGGTGGTTGTGACCTCTCTGCTTTGCTCAACGTCACTAGCAATCCGATGTTTGCGGTGTCAATTGCGCCCCGCCGCACTCTTGATGCCGTGCGCAGCAGACTTGCAGCTTGCATAGAGCTTGTGCTGGCCATAGAGCACTTTTCGTTGTTGTTGGGCAATGCTGTGCCACCGCAGAACCGTTGCTCATCCAACGTCTTGTCTGGCCTAAGATTATGGGCGAGTCCTCAGTCGACGCCGTTTCAAGCGGGATGACCTCCTCCCTTGGAGGTCAGGCAAGATGCCTGCTATTTGTTGCCAAGCATGCGCAAGGACAGCTCAGAGGTTTGGCCTTCTCAATACCCCCCCCCCCAAAATAAATCCTTAGTTGGTTCTTGACTAAAGGAGCCCTCTTTTGCAGAGTGTCAGCAGCCCCCCTCAGCTGCTACCCAGAAGTATGGCCGTGCCTCCAGCATGTCCTTGATGTAGCCTCCGTATGTGTGGAGAGAAGTGATGTTGTGGACTGGACTGCTGTTGGATACATACTGTGTAAGCTGTTAGCAGGGACGTATTGAGATGCCTTTTCCCAGTGGTTGACACAGTCTGAAACCCTTGGGTCTGTTAGCCATGTGATAGGCTCTGTACTCTTCTGCGCCTAGCCCGGGCTTTCTGTAGAAGCGGCTTTATTACCTCGCCTGCCATTGCTGGCAATGCTGGGCTCTCACGCCGCTTACTGGCTGCACGCTCTGCGAATTCTGACCAGTTGTGAAGTTCAGACTCAGTAGCCGGGTTTAGACAAAACCTTTAGGTGGAACGAGGCCGCCTGCCCTGCTTGCTTAAATAAGGACCTTCTGCTTCAGGTTACACAGCGGTTGATAGCATTGCTGCGAAGGCCCCTAATGACTATATGATTCTTTAGCCAGCCTGCGGTTCTCCGCCCATCCCACGGGTAATTGTGCAGCTTGAGCGAGGAAGTTTGCTCAAATTAGTCTGTTGACGCCCAATAGGTAAGCAATGCAGGCGATTAGTTTCAAGCTCGGCCAATGCTTGACCTCGATTACTGTACTGGCTCTGAGAAAGCGGAGCGAGCTTAGTCAGTGTTCAGAACACTCCTGGCCGTCTCCGAAGAGTATTTAGGCTTGCCAGATTTGTGTGGTCTACTGGCAAGCTCCTGTTGACGGGTTCTGTAGGGGGCTAACAAGGTGTGTGTGTCTGCCCAGGTGCATACATATGAAAGCAGTACTTGCCCCCCTGACCTGCGCGCCTGTGATTGCGTGACGTATTTACTCCCCTAGCTCGTGTCTGATATTTGCTGCAACAGATGGCTCTCGCCCCCCACACTAGACAGCGTTCAACTCTTGGCCCTGAGGGGCGCTGGGCTGCATGGCCAGAGGGAGACGAAAGTTCGTTTCGTGTTTTCCCTATCTGTTCTGCCTTGTGACGTCTGCAAGCATATTTCAGTTACCATTTGTGACACAAATGAATTCACCTAGTCTGCGTTGCCTTACGGTGTCGCCCCCCCCTTGCAAAATTATTTTTTTTCTTTGTTGCAGATGCCACAGAGGGTTTCAGGCGAGCTGACTATGTGAGTGCCAAGCCCAGAAGGCTTTGGACCCTCACCCTTTCCCCCCTTCAGTAGCTGCTGCCACAGATCGCCCAGATGAAGCAGCGGCTGGCAACTGCTGTCGAGCCACCGCATATTCAGCCGGCGTACTTTTGATTAAGTCTTTAGCGAAGTCGAGTCAGGAATGTTTAATTCTTTTCTGAACCAGCTCAAGCCCCCTTCTAATTGCTGAGTCAGGGTTTAGGACCTCACACTCTGCTCGTATGCAGGCCTGCGCCTTGTAAGGCCAAGCTTATGTGGTGTCTCTATCATTTAGTTCCACATATGTTGTTTAAGAGTGACTTTGTGTGAAACAGATCTCTTTTCAAGTCCTGTGTGATGGCTTTTACCAGCGGCGCTTGGTGTTAGAGCAACTGTTAGAGCCTCTGTGAAGACTGGTGTTTTCCTTCTGTCGCACCATTCTGTGAGATTCTTTGCATCCGTTCTGTGCTTTCTCTAGTTGAGCAGGTGTCAGTTCTCTGCAGAAATTCTGTGACTTGCAGTTTCAGCTCATATACCTCCTTTCTGAGGCCCTTGAGGGTGTGGGCCGAGGAGAGATGACGGTTTGAGAGATGATAGCTGCACCGATCAACGTGCTCTATGCTTATGTTGCAGTCTCGCTGTTTCTTTCTTTGCCATGGCAGGTCGTTGGATGCTTTGAGCTGAATGATGTCCATTACAGTGCTCTACTGAGCGTCCAGGTGGTCCTGGTGAGCTGCCAAGGCTGGATGTCTGTGGAATGTCTGCGAAATACTGGCACACTTGTGGGAACACCAAAGAGAGAAAGGGACAAGACAAATGCAAGCACGTACAGAGGTGTTAAGCTATCTCTAAGGGGAAAGGCTGTGTAGGCCGTGTAAGGTATGACTAGCCGGTGGGAGGCAGCTAGTGAGGTAAGGTTCTATGTTTTTTTGTTCGTGAACACAAAGAAAGAGTTTGAGTAACTTTGTTGAGGGGCCGTAAGCCGAACAGGGGTCAGCTGATGACCGGGCTATACTACTGATGGTTCACGGTTTTGGTCACTATGACGAAACTGAAATTAAATAAGATGAACTCAAAAAAAAAAAAGGGGAACATTTTTACCTATTTTAGTTTTGGTTCTAAGAGATATGGCTAAGCAGGTTTAACTTGTGTGTGATGCTGCAATAGACTTAATAACCCTAGGGTTAGGCTGTTAGCTAAACTAGCAGGGACCCACCAAATACCTCGTCAAAAGAAAAAGAAAAAGAAACAGTTGGAATTGTTTCTAGTTTTATGTTAGCATACATTGTGTTGCAATGGTATTAGACTGCCCCCCACTCAAAGTATGTAGGACCACCTGGACACGAGGCCTGTGAGGAGAAGTAGGAGTTAAACAGGTGAGTGATGTACATAATTTAACCTGTATAACTCGACTAAGGAAACAACGATTGCTCGAACTACTGTAATCCATATCCAAAAACGACGATCGGCTGATGGATGAAATAAATATAAATAGGATAAAAAGTAAATAAACACAAGCACAACCCCCCCCCCCCCAAAAAAAAATATATAATAAATAAAATTAAAAAGGGCGTCCTAAGAGCTGACTAAGGAAATTAAAAGCGGCAGGCAAAAGTGTAAATAAACAAATCAAAATAAGAAAAAAATGGAATAAAATTTTTTTTAAAAAAAATACAAAAATTTGATTTAATTAAATTTCAAATTTAATAAAACCCACCCAACCCCCCCCCCCCAACCCCCTCCCCCCATATCCAATTATCACCCTAATTGACAGTACACTTTGCACTGCCCTAACAAATGACTAAATATAATGCCAAGTAAAATAAAAGCGTGGGCCGTAGAATAAAGTCAACAACAAAAATAACCAATAACACACAAGTAAAACCAGTATGGGCCCCGGGTCCCACATGGCCGACCGTCGAGAACGGCATCAACAGACACGACAAGTGACACAGATAGAGCTGACGCGCCAGGCGGCAAAGACGCAGAGAGGATGAACGATGAGAAAGGGATAGAGAGATAGGTAGTGGCTTAGAAAGTTACACTTAACGACGCCTATCTAAGTGTTAGCTAGTAGTCATAGATTTGGCTAACAGATGCAGTTGAAGCGTAAAGGGCTCTTAAGTTAAGAGTTAGCGATTAGATTACACGCAATTCTTTGCTCGCAACACACAGGTCGTCGTGAAGAACTGAATGCCCTGTTGTCAGATAACCGGAAGAGTCTGCAACCTCCACTTCCGCGGGTCACGTGTTGCTAGGGAGCACCATGCCAAGCTCACAACAGGATAGCAGTGCCGAGCAGACTTGCACTGCTGTGAGTATGCATGGGAAACTCATGCATGTCCCCTACAAATTCATTCATTACTCAAAACAGCAAATTCACTTCACAGGCAATGGTGGATTCATAGTTAGCTACGCTACAATAACACCATTAATTTTACGTAAATGTTTAAATTCCATGAGCGCATTAGGCTAATTAACGTGCATACAATGAATACGTAAAACATCAATAATGGAAAGAGTAAATTAATGAAATGCAGGAGTATAGCTACAGATCACTTCTACACAGTGCCTGAAAAAGGCTGGATTTCTTCGCCCCATCTGAGATCAGACCGATTCAGTTACTGAGATAGCCATTTTAGGAGTCTGCAGTAGCTGAGCATGCGTCTAGCCTCAGAAAATAGACTTATGCTCCCAACCAACGAGATCTGAAGCAGAATTTATACTTCGCCTAAAATCAGGTAGTTCTTATCAGTA
This sequence comes from Sinocyclocheilus anophthalmus, assembly GCA_018155175.1. NCBI lineage: Eukaryota > Metazoa > Chordata > Actinopteri > Cypriniformes > Cyprinidae > Sinocyclocheilus > Sinocyclocheilus anophthalmus. Next base: position 93,507 of record JADLZN010002095.1, on the reverse strand, counting down.
CTGATTTTTAAGAAACATTTATAGCACTGAAACTTTTCACATTACCATGTGACGAGAAAGGCCACCACTCATGCATATAGTTTTATATGATTATCTCAGAACCCTGGTTGCGCGCCAATGCCTATAAGAGTTAAGTAAACTGTTTCACATGAGTGGCCGTCGATATGAATTACAATGATACATAACACATAAATAAGGCCCTTAAATCAGTGATAATGAGGAGCCATCGCTCAGTAACCTACACTAGTACTGAACAAGAAGGGGGATTTAACTTCGCCCCAAATCAGACCGAATTTATCTCTCGGTACCATGTGTATATGAGATGCCTGAATCCCGTGATTTCGTCGTCTAGAAAATAGACTATTGCCCATCTACTAAACACGAAATTAGGATTTCTTCGCAAAGGTCGGTTAGACTTTCTTATCTTACTGATTATTAAAACTATTTTTTTTTTTTTTTTTTTTTAGCACTGACAACTTCTTACTGCTGTTTTCCCCCCCCCCCCCCCCCCCCTAGGAAGGTACATTCAAACTATAATTTTATATGGTTTTGATCAGGAACTGGTATGCGAATGGAGAAGAAGTTACTAACTTATGAAACAGACACATAAGGTTGACTATTGGGTCTGCTTGCAAGCAATGTTTAAAACGAATCCACCGTTCTAAATTACTGCTCGTAATGCATAAAGTAGGAAACTATTGTTTTATGGTTAGCTTGTCAAAGTTTCTGGGGTCGCATCATGCGCTGCTGCAGGAATGCTTGGAAGGGACCCCCCCTCTGTGGTTGCTGGAAATGGCTATTAAACGCGCGTCTGTACTGTGACGTTGTTAAGCAGAAACGTGGTGATGGTCCCCCTTTCTTTTTTGTAGCACTTCGTTGCCACTCATGATGAGAGTTTTGCACTGCTGAGGAGACGATGCAGAGTAGCGGCTTAGTGCCTTTCTCCCACTGTGTTTCCACTTTTTGCGCATATACAAGAGAATACCTAGGTTCTACTTGTGGACCATGTAAATGTTTGCTCTTGGATGTGTTGCCCCAGAACTGCTGGATCAGAGTCTCATATTCTGGAAAACTTTGTCTAAGAGTCAGATTGCCTGCTTTAATAGTAATTTTAGTGCTGCGCCGTGTTTCCTTTCCAGGCTCACTTTATGGCTACCTTTTCAGGTGCTCTTGACCATGCCCTGTCAGCAGCTGTGTCAGAGCCTTTTTTAAATTACTATTGATTTCCTCTTGACTAACTCCATTTTGATCTGGGGTCCTAGGTGAGCGCTTTTTGAGCAGGCATCAACGCTTGTGCGTGATTGTTGCCTTGATGATCATTTTACCATTTTTTTTCCCCCCTCCTCTTTCAGACCCATGAGGTTGTGGGCCAGGGAGATAATGACCTTGGCGAGCTTTTGTAGCCACAACTCTCGCACGAGTCCTGAGTCTGAGGCACACCCCCCTCCGCGTCCAGCCGCTTTCGGCTCAATAGGTGGTTTGGCGGGCATGGCTACAAGGGAGGTGTGCCTCAGACTGCCCATGGCCAGCCCGTCTCTGGTCCTGCACTTGCTGGCGCAGTTAGTACTGGCATCTGACACCGTTTGAACACACTGGTGTGAGGAGTAAGGGCTAGAGAATTACTACAAGATACAAAACAGAGTCGTGCCAATGCTACCCATGTAAATAGTTTGGGAGCATACTGTTTGCTGAAAAGCGACGTAAACAGGATTTGATGATGATTTCAAGACTTCACTGTCAAATATTCGAAAATTATCACTCAGAATAATGCTGCACAGGTTCCCCAAACAAGCTAATCTCTGAGGGATATGTATATGCGAGGAAAATGATGGAGAAAGAGCCGAAGGAAAAGCGAGATAAGCATTTGCTATGAAGATTTGCTGTTTTTTGAAAATAAACAAATCAAAAATAGTAATGTCTCTGGTTCCTTTTGAGGTTCAGAGAGAACATCAAGGGGGCATAACATGTAAATGGATTTAAAATTAGCTGACTGTTATTAACAAAACAAGGTAATCATTCTGTTATTAGGAACAAATAGCAGCACTAGTTATTAGTGTGTTACTAAAAGCACCCCAGTACCTTAATGAGTCTTTCCTCGATAGATAGTTAAGATTTAATTAAATTTAGATTGAATTAACTAGTAACTGAGCATTAGCATTCAGGAAGGATACATCTAGATTGTTAAATTCGCTGAGACGAATTGAAGTTTGAGAAACATAGAAAAAGAAGAAAAAAGAAGGAAGAGAAATGGAAAAATCAGAAACCAGGGATTAGGTTAAATTCAAATTACTTCACACTGCACACACACATGCTGTATTTAAGAGCTTCAATTAAAGAGTGTTAACCCTAATTGTTAAGAATATTTGCAGTAGCTTAGCCTAAAAGAAACTATGCCGAAGTCAGTTGTTAGCCTATACGCTGCTTCAAATGTATGTGTTAAAAACATGCGTGTTGTCGCCATATGTACGTTAGCACTTCCTGCCTGACTAAGGTTGCCTGTCACCCGACGTAACCAATGGGCAAGCTTGCCATGTCAAATGAACGATAAGTTTAATGATACTGTCTAGATTAACAGTCTAGTATTACTAGACGTGCGGCTTTCACCTTCAGACTTGATTGACTATACCTACGCCATTCGCTTTGAAAGTCGGTGGCAGTTGGCTGAGTGCTTCTCTAATATAACAATAAACTTCTTGCACTTGTTTAAATAATTACAAAACGGTTTTACTGTAAGTTAAAACCGGTTTAAAAATATATGTAGTTATGTTTGCCTCACACGTGAGTACTAAAGTACAGTATTACACCATTAATTTCACTCAGCGAGTGAAACACACAGTGACCACCAGGTTCACCACTCGGAACATATAATATAATGCAGTCAAAGTGTAGATGAAATGCTTCAATCTAATTATAAACTATAATGCCTTTATGCTGTAGAAAGGGGAGCATCGCTCACATCTACCTTGATATAACTGGACTGAGATTTCTTCTTCAAAGAAACAATTTAAACAATACTGCAATTTTGTGATTTCTTCTCTAAAGCATATTACATTATGGTACAGTTTGGACTTGCCGCTGAGCTGAGATTCAGACTTAAGCTTTGTCAAGACAGATTTATGCTTTAATACTGAAATTGGGGTTTCTTTGCTAAAATCAGATTAAACTTACACCGATGCCATTAAGCATGAAACACATAAAGACTCTCACAATTATAATAACAGTACCAATTCAAACCCCCACTTTAACTGCATCTAAACAAGCCAGCAAATAGGGACACCACCGGGCATCTGAAGTCACGTCCTATTTTAACCTGGGCTATCAAGCACACACTTTTAAGTTGCCAGTGTTTAAACTCATAACTTTCGTTTTATCATGCCCGCATTCTCCACCAATCTGTAGCTAATCAACTCATGGGAAATATGAATAATTAATCATAACCATTAAAAAAAAACTAGTTAAAATTAACTATTCATATTTTAGATCCACTGTCGATAGCTATTTAGCTGACCACTCAGCGTCAACCGTCTTGTCAATTCTAAGAACGTTCATTTCCTGGTTAAAGGAAAGAACTTTTTACGTTACAATTCTATAAGTTTGTAACGTAAATCTGAATGATTATTGACTCCGGTTATGAGTAAACAATGAACACGTCAAGTGTGATACAAGTAAGGTTTTATTAACTACATAAACACTTAAACTAGTCTAACATACTACATAAACACATTAAGCCGGTCTAACATACACATACACACACACACACATACAGTGGTATAGGAAAGGGTTAAAGTTTAAAACTAAAGAAAGAGACATAAGGAATGAAATTTATAGAACCATTTGCATATTCAACAGATCTAAACCTTCAAGGATACGTCAGATTCTGAGATCAAACACACCTTTGTAAAAAGGTGCAACTGATACTTAATGCATCAATTAAATCGACTAAGTTTGATACTTGCGTATGTCTGAAAAAGATTCCTGATGCAATCTTAAGGCCCCAAGATCTTGCTGAAGTTGGTTGATGAGAAAGAGCTAGTTTGAGTCAGAGTCACTTGATGAATGAAAAGGACTAGGCCGGAGCCTGGCACGAGCTTTGGTATCCTGGAGCGTTTCTCACATCTTCATCTTAGCATCTCACTGAACCACCGACAGGGGCGGGTCACATGGAGTGTGGCCTTTTACAGCCTGCAGAGATTCACGCCTCTCAAGATGGGTTGGTCCAATGAGGAAGGCTGAAATCCCAAACGGGAGGTTGGAAATACTGGGGAGTTTATGACTCTTTGTCTGTAAGCATGTTATTTTGCATATGTAATTCGCTGGAGTGTTGAGGCACAAATTAGTACCGATTCTTAGAACATCAATATGTTGCATAGGTATCAGCATATAATATACACACTTGTTTCGATCATAAGAAGGCAAATTCATAGATACTAGACATGAAATAGTTACTTATATGAATGAGTGGTTTATCGTAAGCATGAATAAAAATAGTCTATAATACAACAGATTAAATACAACACAGCAATAATATACACAATGGCCTGAAGAAAATGGGTGTTCATTCAAAGAAGGTTTTCCTATGAATTACTTAGTAGAAAAGTCCATTTCTCCTGTACATTTGTGTCCCTTTGTTTCTGGAGAATACAGCTAAGTAGTCGGCTCGCATTCCACAAGGTTGTAAATGTATCGGGTTACCATGAAACCAGGGTCTTGTTCTGGCGTCCTGGGGTGTTACAAAGTATTTGTGAAATCTAGCTAACAAAATATATATTGTGTGTTGGAGTGGTCCAGACGCTACAAATTCCCCCCTTTCGAACGTTGTTGTCCATAGAATAGACAACAACGAGCGATGTCAAGGTGCAGAACAATCGAACACACCTGCCACTCACGGCTGGGAGCCAGTGGTGGTTTTTGGCTTTTGGTGCCGTGTTGGATGCTGTCTGGGGGGGTGCTGTGGTGATGTAGGCTGTAGCAAGGTGTGGGTCCTCGAGCTTATGCAGCAGGTGTCGAGGCTGTGTCACCTGTCATCCTGAAGTGAGTTAGTCCGGGTAGGATGTTTTTGTTGATGTTGTTAGCCAGTAGGCTATCTGTGGTACCCACGATGTGGAACAGCCGGGTTAGACTCTCACTGGTGAGAGTGCAGGTGGTTCCAGGGATTGCCGGGAACTGTTATGGAGATTCTATAGTGTGTAGAGAATTTCCGACTGACCTAGTGATGATGGCAGGAAAGCGGCAGGTGGGTGTGAGCTCTCTGCTTTGCTCAACGTCACTAGACATTCGATGTTTGCGGTGTCACTTGGCTCTTGGGGTGGCACAGATGAGCTTGCCGGAGTTGTGTTGGTAGAGCTTTCGCTGTTGGGCATGTGGGCCCGTTGCTCAATCCAACGTTGTCTGGCTGCTTCTGGGGGTGTCGACCGGTTTCAAGGGATGCTCCTCCCTTGGAGGGGCCTGATGCTGTGTTGCAGCAGGCAAGGAGTCAGAGGTTTGTCCTTCTCAATACTCCTTAGTTGAGTTTTGTTCACGGAGCTCTTTTGCGAGTGTCAGCAGCTCCTGTAACCCAGAAGTAGGCGTGTCCAGCTGTCCTTGTGTAGCATCCGTTCAGCACCCGTGTGGAGGAGGAAGTTGTGGTGGACTGCTGTTGGACATAACGTGGTGTTTGCAGGATGAGGATGCCCTTTTCCATGGCTTCTCCCAGTGGTTGGTCTATAACCTGGGTCTGTTGCCATGGTGATGGCTCTGTCCTCTTCTGGCTAGGGGCTTTCTGTAGAAGGGTTTTACATTGTGGCAATGCTGGGTGCCTTCTGGTGCCCGCTTTGGATTCTGAGTTGTGAAGTTCAGACTCAGTGGGGTTTGACAAACACCTTTAGTGGAGGCCTTGTGCTTGTTAAAGGCCTTCTGTGTCAGGTTACACAGCTGTTGATTAGGCATTGTGCGGCAGGCCCTAAAGCCTAGATGACTTCTTGCAGCTGGTGACCTCCGCCATCCCAGGGTAATCGTGAGATTGGAGTAAGTTTGTCAAAGTCTGTGGTAGTAAGCATGGGGAGTTTCACGCCGGCCCTGTTTGGTGTCTGGGGCAGCGATCAGTCCGTTTTCAGACTCTGGGTCTGAGAGTATTTAGTTTGCCAGATGTGTTGTCTCTGGCCAGCTCGTTGGGGTCTGTGGGGTCACACGGTGTGTGTGTCTGCAGTGATCCTCTGGAAAGGTCCTTGCCCCACCCCCTTGTGGCTGCTGATTGGTGACGTGTGAACAGTGGCTCTCGCCCCCCCTCGCAGGTTCAAACTCTTGGCTGACGGGGGGCGTGGCGGGGGGGGTGGGCCTGCTGGCCAGGGGAAGTTTTGTTTCGTGTTTTCCCTATCTGTTCGCATTGTGGTCTGCAAGCATATTTCAGTTCATTTGTGACACTGAATTCACCTCGTTGCGTTGCTTCGGTTCGCCTGAAAAATTTTTTTTTTTTTGTTGCAGCTGCAGAGGTTTTCAGGGAGCTGACTTGTGAAGTGTCAAGCAGAAGGCTTTGGCTCCCTTTCCCCCCTTTCGTAGCTGTGCACAGGCGTGGAGGGCTTGCACTGCTGGCGACCGATATTCAGCCGGCTGTCTTTTGCTTAAGTCTATGCGCAGTCGGTAGGACTGTTTAAATTCTTTCTGAACCAAGTCAAGCTCCTTTCTAACTGCTGAGTCAGGGTTTGGACCTCAGCTCTGTCTGTATGCAGGTGGCCTTGTAAGGCCTAAGATGTGGTGTCTTTCTCATTTAGTTCCACATATGTTGTTTTAAGAGTGACTTTGTGTGAAACAGTTCTCTTTTCAAGTCCTGTGTGATGGCTTTTTCCAGCGGCGCTTGGTGTTGAGCAGCTGTTAGAGCCTCTGTGAAGACTGATGATTTCCTTCTGTCGCACCATTCTGAGAGGTTATTTGCATCCGTTCTGTGCTTTCTCTCATCGAGCAGGTGTCAGTTCTCTGTAGAACCCTGTGACTTGCAGTTTCAGCTCATTTAACTCCTGTCTGAGGCCCTTGAGGGTTTGGGCCAAGGAGAGGATGATGCTGGTCAAGTGTTCGCTTATGTCGCAGTCTCGCTGTTCCTTTCTTTGCCATGGCAGGTCGTTGGCTGCTTTGAGCTGAATGATGTCCATTACAGTGCTCTACTGAGTGTCCAGGTGGTCCTGGTGAGCTGCCAGGGCTGGATGTCTGTGGAATGTCTGCGACATACTGGCACACTTGTGGGAACACCAGAGAGAGAGAGACACAAGGCAAATGCAGGTACGTACAGAGGTGTTAAACTATCTCTAAGGGGAACGGCTGTGTAGGCCGTGTAAGGTATGACTAGCTGGTGGGAGGCAGCTAGTGAGGTAGGGTGCTATGTTTTTGTGTTCGTGAACACAAAGGAAGAGTTTGAGTAACTTTGTTGAGGGGCCGTAAGCAGGGGTCAGCTGATGACCGGGCTATACTACTGATGGTTAACAGGTTTGGTCACTATGACGAAACTGAAATAAAATAAGATGAACTCAAAAAAAAAAGAACATTTTTACCTATTTTAGTTTTGTTTCTAAGAGATATGGCTAAGCAGGTTTCACTTGTGTGTGATGCTGCAATAGACTTCATAACCCTAGGGTTAGGCTGTTAGCTAAACTAGCAGGGACCCACCAAATACCTCGTCAAAAGAAAAAGAAACAGTGGGAATTGTTTCTAGTTTTATGTTAGCCTACATTGTGTTGCAATGGTAGCTGCCCTTCAACGTATTAGGCCTGGCACTGAGGCGTGAGGAGAAGTAGAGAGGAAACAGGGATTATGCTACTAATAACCGGTATAACTCGTAAGGAAACAACAGTTGCTCGAACTACTGTAATCCTATCCAAAAACGACGATGGTGATGGTGAAATAACTAAAATAAGGTAAAAGTAAAAACACAACAACAAAAAAAAAATTAAATAAATAAAATAAAAAAGGGGTCCTAAGAGCTGTAGGAAATTAAAAGGGGAAAGTAAATAAACAAAATAAAAATAAAAATAAAAATGGAATAAAATAAAAAATAAATAAAAATTTGATTTAATTAAATCTCAAATTTAATACAAATCAATTTCGCTGAATTGGTACATTTGTGCTAAACAAATGTAAATAAATGCAATAAAATTAAAAAAAGAGGTAGAATAAAGTCAAAACAAAAATAAACAATAACACAAGTAAAACCCAGTATGTGGGTGGGTCCCACAGGGACATGTGATGGCATCAACAGGAAGTGACAACAGGAAGTGACACCAGGAGTGACAGAGAGAGAGAGAGAGAGACGGTGTGGTAGAAAGTTACACTTTACACGCCATCTAGGTTAGTCAGATGCTAACAGCTAGCAGTTGAGGTAAAGGGCTTAGCTTAAGAGTTAGCGTTAGTTACACGCAATTCTTTGTTGACACACAGGTCTGTGAAGTGAATGCTGTTGTCAGATTAACCGGAAGAGTCTGCTCACACTTCCGGGGTCACGTGTTGCTAGGAGACCAATGCAAGCTCACAACAGGTGCAGGTGGAGCAGACTTGCACTGCTGTGAGCATGCATGGGAAACTCATGCATGTCCCGTACAAATTCATTCATTACTCAAAACAGCACATTCAATTCACAGGCAATGGTGGATTCGTAGTAAGCTACGCTAGAATAACACCATTAATATTACGTAAATGTTTCACATGAGCGAGTAAAAATGAAATACAATGATACGTAACAAATAATAAGGCCTTAAATTAATGAAATGAGGAGTATCGCTCAGATCACCTACACAGTGCTGAAAAAGGGGATTTCTTCGCCCAAGATCATTCTGGTACCATTTATATGAGCTGCTAATCTGAGATTTCGTCGTCAGAAAATAGACTTATGCTCCACTAACAACAGAGATTAGGATTTCTTCGCTAAAATCAGTTTAGTTTCTTATCGTACGATTTAAAAAAATTATAGCACTGAAACTTTCTAATACATGTAGGAAGGCACCTTCAAGCTATAGTTTTATTTGATTATATTCAGAACCTGGTGCGCGAATGTATAAGAGTTACGTAAATGTTTCAAATGAGCGGGTCATAATGAAATACAATGATACGTAACACATAATAAGGCCTTAATCAGTGAAATGAGGAGCATCGCTCAGATCACCTACACAGTTCTGAAGAAGGGGATTTCTTCGCCCAAATCAGACCGATATTTATTATGGTCCAATTTATCTTGAGCTGCGATCCCGAGAGGTCGTCGTCGAAAAGACTATGCTCTACTACACAGAACTTGGATTTCTTCGCTAAGTCAGGTTAGGTTCTTTATCGTACGATTTAAACACCATTATAGCACTGACAACTTCTTAATGCTCGTAGGAAGGTACATTCAAACTAAAATTTTATCTGGTTTTGATCAGGAACAGGTATGCGCATGGAGAAGAAGTTACTAAAACTTATGAAACAGACACATAAGAGTGATTATTGGGTCTGCTTGCAAGCAATGTTTAAAACGATTCCACCGTTCTAAATTACTGCTCGTATTGCATAAAGTAGGAAACTATTGTTTTATGGTTAGCTTGTCAAAGTTTCTGGGGTTCGCATCATGCGCTGCTGCAGGGATGATTGGAAGGGACCCCATCCTCTCTGTGGTTGCTGGAGTTATTATGGTTCTGTCTGCTGAGTTGTTAAGAAGAAAGTGCTGGCTCCCCCTTTCGTAGCTTCGTGCACCTGAGGGAGTTTTGCACTGCTGATTGAGGATGCAGGAGTAGGGTGTCTCTCCAACTGCGTTTCCTTTTGCAGCCTATAAGAGTAACTGAGTTCTCTTTGGACCATGTCAAGTTTGTCTTGAGTGTGGTTCAGCTGCTGGATCAGAGTCTCAATTCTGGCAACTTTGCCTAAGAGCTCAGAATTTGCTGCTTTAAAAGTAATTTTGTGTGGGTGTTTCCTTTCCAGGTCCTTTCTGGCTACCTTTTCCAGGTGCGCTTGCTGTTCAGCAGCTGTCAGAGCCTTTTAAATCTATTGATTTCCTCCTGTAACTCCCTTTTGCTGGGGTCCTTGTGGGCTACCACTGTGATCTGTTGCTTGAAATCATTTACCTCATGTTTCAGACCCATGAGGTTGTGGGCCAGGAAGATAATGACATTGGCGAGCTTTTTGTAGCCACAACTCTCGCCCGAGACCTGAGTCTGAGGCACACCCCTCTCCACGTCCAGCCGCTTTCGGCTCAGTAGGAGGTCGTCGGGCCTGGGTAAAGGGGGTGATCCTCACGACGCCTGGCCAGCCCTCTCTGATCTGCATTCTGGGCAGTTAGTCTGAGAATCTGCACCGTTTTGACACACTGGTGGTGAGAGTAAGGGCTAGAGACTACTACAAGATCAAAACAGAGTATGAATGCTAAAAATAGTTTTGGGTCAGCATATGTTTTGCTGAAAAGGACGTAAACAGGATTTTGATTGATGATTTAAGACTACTGTCAAATTATTGTCAAATTATCACTCAGAATTTGCTGACGGTTCCCCAAACAGGCTCAATATCTGAGGAAGTGAAGTAGAAGAGGGAAAGGGAAAAGGAGAGCATTTCTATTAAGATTATGCTGATTATTTTTGAAAATAAACAAATCAAAAATAGAAATGTTTTTGGTTCCTTTTTAGGTTCAGAGAGAACATCAAGGGGGCTTAACATGTAAATGGATTTAAAATTAGTTGACTGCTATTAACAAAACAAGGTAATCTTTCTGGTATTAGGAACAAATAGCAGCAATAGTGATTAGTGTGTTACTAAAAGCACCCACTACCTCATGAGTCTTTCCTCGATAGCCAGTTAAGATTTAATTAAATTTAGATATAATTAACTAGTAACTAAGCAATAGCAATCAGGAAGGATACATCTAGATAGTTAAATTCGCTGAGACGAATTGAAGATTGAGGAACATAGAAAAAGAAGAAAAAGAAGGAAAAGAAATGGAAAAATCAGAAACGAGGGATTAGTTTAAATTCAAATTGCTTCACACTGGACACACGCATGCTGTATTTAAGAGCTTCAATTAAAGAGTGTTAACCCCTAATTGTTAAAGCTATTTGAGTAGCTTAGCCTAAAATGAAACTATGCTAAGTCGTGTTAGCTTAGCTGCTTCAAATGGTTTGTTTACAAACATGGAGTGTTGTGCTATGTGACGTTAGCACTACCTGTGACAAGTTGTTGTCACGGTAAACAATGCATGCCAGTGTAATTAACGCAATTTAATGTCTGTCTATTTTAAAAAGTCACAGTTTTAGAACGTGGTGCTTTCAGCCTTCAAGACTTGTTGCATTCCCTAAGCCACTTTCGTTGAGTGCTTCTATAATGTAACAATAAACTTCTTGCACTTGTTAAAGAATTACAAAACGGGTTTACTGTAATTTAAAAACGAGTTTTTAAACATCTGTAGTTGTTTGCATCACATATGCGTACTAAAGTACAGTATTACACCTTTAATTTCACCCAGCGAGTGAAACACAGTAATGACCACCAGTTTGCTCGGCTTATATATATACAGTCAAATTGTAGATGAATTGCTTCAATCTAATTAAAAACTATAAGGCCTTTATGCTGTAGAAACGGGAGCATCACTCAAATCTACCTTGATAAAACTGTACTGAGATTCCTTCTTCAGAAACAATTGAAACAATACTGCAATTTTGTGATTTCTTCACTAAGCATATTACATTATGGTACAGTTTGGAAATGCCGCTGAGCTGAGATTCAGACTTTTGCTTTGTCAGAACAGATTTATGCTTTATTTCTGAAATTAGGGTTTCTTTGCTAAAAATCAGATTAAACTTACACTGATACCATTAAGCATGAAACACATAAAGACTCTCACAATTATAATAACAGTACCAATTCAAACCCCCACTTTAACTGCATCTAAACAAGCCAGCAAACAGGGACACAACAGGGCATCTCAAGTCACGTCCTATTTTAACCTGGGCTATCAAGCACACAATTTTAAGTTTGCCAGTGTTTAAACTCATAACTTTCGTTTTATCATGCCCGCATTCTCCACCAATCTGTAGCAATTAACTCATGGGGAAATATGAATAATTAACCATAACTAGTTATAATTAACTATTCATATTTTAGATCCACTGTAGATATTTAGCTGACCACTCAGGGTCAACCGTATTGTCAATTCTAAGAACGTTAATTTACTGGTTAAAGGAAATAACTTTCTTACAGTACAATTCTATAAGTTTGTAACGTACATCTGCATGATTATTGACTCCGGTTAAACAATGAACACGTCAAGTGTGATAAAAGTAAGGTTTTATTAACTACATAAAAACTTAAACTAGTCCAACATACTACATAAAAACATAAACTGGTCTAACACACACACACAAACACACATGACAAGATGGTATAGGAAAGGGTAAGTTTAGCATTAAAGAAAGAGACATAAGGAATGACATTTATGGAAACATTTGCATATTCAGCAGATCTACACTTGAGGGAAACATCAGATTCTTAGTTCAAAAACACTTTTGTAAAAAGGTGCAAATGATACCTAACGTATCAATTAATAAGATTAATTTTGATACTTGCAAGTCTCGTCTGTCTTAAAATAGATTCCTGATGCAATCTTAATGCCCAAGATCTTGCTGAAGTTGGTTGTTGAGAAAGAGCTAGTTTGAGTCAGAGGCACTTGATGAATGAAAAGGACTAGGCCGGAGCCTGGCACGAGCTTTGGTATCCTGGAGCGTTTCTCACATCTTCATCTTAGCATCTCACTGAACCACCGACAGGGGCGGGTCTCTTGAAGTGTGGCCTTTTAAAGCCTGCAGAGATTCACGCCTCTCCAGATGGGCTTGTCCAATGAGAAAGGCAAGTGGGAGTTTTGAGATACTGGGGAATTTTATGACTCTTTGTCTCTAAGCATAGTATTTCGCATATGTAATTCGCTTGGGTGTTGAGGCACAAATTAGTACCGATTCTTAGAACATCAATATGTTGCATAGGTATCAGCAGATAATATACACACTTGTTTCGATCATAAGAAGGCGAATTCATAGATACTAGACATGAAATAGTTACTTATATGAATGAGTGGTTTATCGTAAGCATGAATAAAAATAGTCTATAATACAACAGATTAAATACAACACAGCAATAATATACACAATGGCCTGAAGAAAATGTGTGTTCATTCAAAGAAAAAGTTTTCCTATGAATTAATTAGTAGAAAAGTCCATTTATCCTGTGCATTGGTGTCCCTTTGTTTCTGGAGAATGCAGCTAAGTAGTCGGCTTGCATTCCACAAGGTTGTAAATGTATGGGGTTACCATGAAACCAGGGTCTTGTTCTGGCGTCCTGGGGTGTTACAAAGTATTGTGAAATCTAGCTAACAAAATATATATTGTGTGTTGGAGTGGTCCAGACGCTACAATATATATTATATATATCGATATATATATATATATATATATATATATATATATATATATAATAAAAACTTTTTTTCAGAAAGTGGTGGATCATTTCACTAGATAAGGACCGGGCTGGGATTGTGTAGAGCCCTTTCAAGCTGCATTAAAACTGCAATTTGGACCTTCAACCCATGGGTCCCATTGAAGTTCACTATATGGAGAAAAATCCTGGATTTTTTCCCTCAAAAACCTTCAATTTCATTTCGACTGAAGAAAGAAAGACATGAAAAAAAAGAGTGAGACGCAACACAACATCCAAAGATGTCCGTCTGGCACATATACACACTGTACAACAGTCATTTACAGCACAGATGGAACAGGAGAACAGACTCACACTACTTATATCGACAAAATACGATCAAGTTATATATAAAAACGTACACCGTGTACATGAAATGATGAGCTGAAAATGAATTCGTATTCTGACCCAATTCAGAGGGCGGTTGTAAGAAACAGAAGGAGCAAGAGCAAAGAAACACACTATACGAGAGCATCAGTGGCAGCAAGCCTACTAGACGCCCACTTTCTTTTCCTTTCCTCTCCCACACACACTCTGTCCCTGTGACGTCCACTTAAATCCCCCACACGTCTGCGTGGGCGTCTGCTCCCCCATTCATCCGCACTCCTCCGCTTCACACGCTGTTCTCATCCCTGCACACCCTCCTCTCCAGCCTCTCAATGGTTTCCATGAGCAGAAGTGCCACACGCTTTGGGCTTGGAGTTGGAAGAGGAAAGCGCACCATGTTTGGTGGCATAAATGCACTTCATAAAAAGTTTTGATTCTCTAAAGTCAAAGATGTTGTTGTATAAGCCACATTTCATGCACTTCAATTCATGTTTGGATTGGGTTGCGATAACAAGGATTCAGGATCCAGAGGTGCTCCCATCTTTCATCAGTGTCCTAATGTTACCTCAAGCTGATGTACCAGGCTTCAATTTCAACTGGCCGGTTTCCAGGAGTTACAGCCTTTTCTGAAGCTCTCTCATAATCCTATCAAAACACGCATCATACTTTCCATGGAGACCAGTTTGTTTCTCGAGACAATGTCTCCTGTGGTATTATGGTCACACAATGTTAAGGATTATTGCACCATCACTCATTAATAGCTGGAATTAATGTTGAAGAAAAAGCAACACACTACACATGGCCTTTTTTGCCCATTACTGAGACTTGGGCTCACACTGTAACACGTAATAATGAGAAATTTACACTGACTTGACACTAATGCTGCCCTCACATGCTATCAAAGTGTTCCTGCTCCCCACTTCTGAAATCGAATTACTGGTATGTCACATTTAAGTGCTTTATTCTAGCATATTTCTTGGGGAAAACCTGCTTTGACACAGAATCATTGACACATACTAGCTATACAATACAAAAGCATGTTGTTTACAGTCACATTCAATAAAGAAAAACACAAAACGTGTAGAATGTGGCCATAACTCGAGCTAGCAGACTCTCTTCAGTACATTTACGCTAGTCAGCTTGCTGATAATAATGGAAGTTTAATGTGATATAGATATATGACCAAAACAACAAGGTAGCCGTATTTGTACAAATTAATAAAACATACCATTTAAACTCCTCCATGTTGAAAGGTAATGACTTTTTCCAAATCAAAATGATCTTAGTTTCTGAGTCGTAATTACAATGTGAGGGAGTTCATGTGCAATTTCTTTATTTACAATAATTCCAACCGCATGTAAAGGCAGCATAAAGCACATGAATTTTTATCCTTTTTTTATTATTGTGATTTTGGAATATGTGGATAAACCTTTTCAAATACTGTCTGTCCCTGTTTGCGCAATTGAAAATCTCCTCATTTAACCTCTGCTGGTATGCAAAGATGCAGAAGGAGAGTTTTCTAGTTTTCTGCACACATTAACATATTCATAACAATGGACATTGAAGAGGCAAGGATTGGTGATTGTGATCTCATTAATATGCCAGAGTTATACCTTTCTAGAGTTATGCCTTCAGTGGAAAACAAACACTGCATGCCGTGTGGATGGATGCATTTGTTTGTTTGTAGCTGGAATTTGTGTGGGTGGACTAACAGTTTTCTTTCAGCTCACGTGCTGTCAGTATGTGACTAAAAGTTATGAAATTCATGTGGCAGTATGAAGAATACAGTTTCACAAAAATGAAAGGCTGAAAAACTGCCTAAGGACACAGAAGTAGAGGATGTAGAAAGTGTTGTTTAACAGGATAGTACATATGTGTTCATTTGCTTTAGAGTGAGTGTGAATGTTTGTAATTAATGCACCACATATTCTTTTCACTTCAAGATACAGAACTTGTACACTACAAGCACAGATAGGCCAACACATTACATTATCAGCACTGTACAAGGGGCGCTATTGTGGGCAAATGGAAGCAAGAAGATTTCATGTCTATAAAAATGGCAGAAATGTACCAATTTGTGACCTAGGGACCTAGAAATAGTGCAGGATGTTTCATATTTTCTTTATATTATTTCATAGTGTTCATTCTTTTTTGCTCATTTCCAGGTTAAAACTGGATTTTGAATCCCAGATTTTCAATGTGGCCTCAGACATTTGGACCCCCCTGTAAACTCTCAAATACATACTGTACATACTGTAAGTCAACTAACCCCTGCTCTTTGTTTAAGAGGCGGCTCATAAGAAGGAAACTTATGACCATCTCCTCTGTCTGCTAGTTTCGGTGGCTCTCTGCTCCTCTCTGTTCCTCTTCCCTTGTGGTAGTATATTATATCTTCTATTCATAACAACTCAAAGACGAGCAGGTTATTGTTATGGTTTTGGAATGTAACCACCGAAAAGTCATGACACATTACACCTGGGCCAACAGCCCCACCCTGCCCTGAAACCTGTTTACTTTAATGTGTGTTTGTGTGTGTGTGTTTGCATGTGTGTAAATCTAAAACATGCCTTCTCTTGCCACACCTTGCTTCATTCCTATCTAGAGAGCAATAAATCAACAGGAATTTGCTGGAATCAAAAATCAGGTTAATTTGTTTTCTTTCCCATGCTTTCATATAATTATTTACATCATAGTACTATCTGTACAGCATTTACGCAACCAGTTCAAACGAAACTGCACACTGTGGATAAACACATTAACAGCAGGTAAATGGTAACACTGACTGCGTATTGCAAAAGGTTAAGGTGACCACACATTTTTCCCCTGAATATGTCCTTGCCCCAGGATTTCTAAATTGTCTAAAATGTCAGGGTTTTGGCTTCTTTTTTTCTTCTAATGTCATTCTCTCTACAGTCCTAATACATTATATGTACACATATTTGCATTGCTTTGACAATTTTCTGTAGTTCCCACCTACTTGCATGCAACAATTGGCCAATTATGCACAATCCCTGCACGCTACTGGCTAAAATATATTTCAGTCTTTACATTCAGCAACAGGGCCATTTCAAGGGCATAGGCGAGCTAGGCGGTCGCCTAGGGTGCCACCAGCTGAAGGGGCGCCAATGAACGCACATACTGGCACTTTTAGCAGGGTTGTGATAAAGAGTGGCACGGTCACCCTGAAATATGACTGCCGCCCCCACTGGATCCCCCAACATTATTGGGCTAGAGTACTGTCAATCTGAAGATGCATGTATGCCATTGGATCAGAGCGCTGTCAATATCTGCCTGATGCTCTGCCCTGCATGCAAAGTTTGCATTTGGAGCTCTCAACAACGCCATTAGATCAGTGGGCTCTCTCAGTGCTTTGGCAAGGTAACACTTTTTTTTGCCATGCAATAAAGCTAAGTTCAAAGGCCAATTTTAAATATTGGTACAGTAAATAAAGTGCACAAAATCAGTATTTTATTTGGACAGTATTTGTGGCACTTTTGTGGCACATTTGTCCAAATATTTGTGGCAGATTTGTCCAAAAGGTGTGCGTTTTTTGAGCCAATGCATTATCAAAGGATCAGCGTGTCAGGTAATATTCCCATATAAAGGGCAGAGCGTCAGGTTATTTAAAGGGGACATTAATGCATTAACGAGTAGCAAATGATTAAGAAGCTGCATTGGTTACTTTTATGCCAATGATAAAGCTTTTATATGTAGTTTGGGGTAACAAAGGGGTTTTATAAGTTTGACTGAAATAATAATGCAATAACTGACACTTTAAATCAATGTTTCAAGAAACAACAACAAAAAAAATTGAACAAAAAACAGATAAAGACAAAAAAAAGTAGCCATTGATAATATCTAAAAACAATATGTAGTAGTATAGTATATAAAGTATCCAAATCAAAATGTAATAAAAATAAATTTATGTGTGATTTATGTGTAAATTATGTGCAATGTCTTAGCCACTAGGGATTGTTACATAGGGCTATACAGCCATCTAGTGGCAACACAATGATATTAAAGATACTAAATTGTGCAAAATGTTTAACAGTCAATTTACAAATAATGCAATCAGATTTGTGACTCTGCATGAATCTCCACAAAGTAGTGTCGTACTATGACAACCCATTTGATGTGGACAGCAAACTGGTGTCTGAAAAAAAACGAATTATATATATAGATATATATATATATGATATATAAGAATTGTGGGGGGGGGGGGGGCAATAGGGATGTACGCCTAGGGCGTCACAGTGGATACCGAAACGGCCACCTGTTCAGCAAGTACAAAAACAAGGTAAACAAAACCAAAACCCAGACATTTTAGGTAATTTTGAAATTTCAGCCAGAACAGAATGAATTTTGCATTTTGTACTTGTTGAGTTGTGTCGAGCCCTAGTCCTTAACCAAGTGAGTTTGAGTGTGATACATTTATTAGTGTATTTTTTTATCTTAATTTTATGTTGTTATTTATTATCCTTCTTGTTACACATGATGTGGATTTGTATGTAGGCTTACTTGTCCAAAATGTCCGTGTCAAGTACGAGTCCAAGTCATTCTGAGTCTAAGTATGTTCTCAGTCCAGGTCCAAGTACCCGAATTCTAATAATAAGTATCTTATATTGATATTTTATCTCATACCATCTGCCTTTGGCCAGATCATGTCATTAGCTTAGCAACATGCTAACAGCAAACTCAAAATAAAATCCCCTGTGCATTTTCTGTGAGAGCTCTCTTAATATGACAAATAGACTTGCAAATCAGTTACTTTGGAGTTTTCATTTCAGTTAGGTTGCTATAGGATTCAAAGGCACCTAAGTAAGCAGCAAGGGAGCTCAGTAGGCTTTGAATATATATCAGTTTCACTTGATCTGACTTGATGTCATCATATTTCACCTTTGTAAGGAGGTGTGAGTCTGACTCTCTTGTGTGTTATTGCAGTAAGCAGTAGGGATCTTGAGACAACTCTGGTAGGATCTCACACCCCAGGTCACACATAGTCTCTCATTTGCTGTGTTTGATGTCAAACAACAGTGTACTTATAAAGTTATATTTTATAACTGTGCTATTTGTCACACCCTACATTAAAGACATGCTTGTCAGGTGTTAACATGATGGATAGAGGTTTTGATAGCATGTTATAACAAGTGCTGATCTTTGCATTTTAATTCTATTCATTTTGAGTTTTTCTGATGTTAATCAGTCATTTCTTATGTTGATGTGTCATGTAGAAATGACATTTCATCTATTGCCATGCTTTCTCTCTGCAGGATTTATTGACAAATTATACAAATGTCAATTTTGCTAACAAAAAACAAACACCCTGGCTGTCTACGCTAGTGTGCTGACACACATGACTTTTACACTGACTGTTTCTTCTGTTTGCATGAGCATGAAGTTACGTTTGCTTTGTGTGTCTTCTAACAACTTCTGGGAAAGAATAAAAAGAAAATGAAAAATGTTTTGTCATTATTTAATACATGTGCCCTTTTAAAAATTAAATAAAATTATTCATCTTGTTCAAATATATTAAGCAACTGTAACGTTTATTATTATTTATTAGCTCTAAAAAGGGGAATATTTATGACGAATCACAACTGGTTATGATTCATAATAAATATTTAGATTATATCTTCGAATTAACTGTAGCAGAATCAATATTACAATTATTTGATCTGTCCGTCCACCGAGCAGACAATATAATCATTTATCAATTCAAGGAATATTTATTTTCTGGCCACGGAACAATAAACTGTCCTTCTTTGTGCAGTGCTAGCAGTAATCCAGCAAAATGTAGCAAGGGTTCACACACTCATTGACTTCGAACTGTGAGCAGCAAAATGAGACAATCCGTTGTGAATATAAGGGATTTAATAAATGAAACTATATCTAACATATAACTAACTAAAACATATATATACAGAATGAAACAAAGTAAGGAAAAGATAGAGAATAGGAAAGAATGGCAGTATTTCACATCACTTAACCACAACCTTTGAAAATCATCAGAGAATCCAAAAATCACCTTAAAAGGGTCTGAACCTTAAACACGCATCTGAATAATTTTAAGCGGTTACTTGCATTGGTTTCGATTGCTGAAAAAGAGTCCTGATGCGATAGATAACAGAGGTCTTTTGATGAGTTCGCAAGGAGTCAGCTGGAAGTTTTTACTTCAGGTTCTTCTGAAGAAGAAGTCCACAGCGACTAATGTTACTTGAAGATAAAAACTGCCGGATAATAAAACTCAAGAGGAAGATCTTGAGTGTCTTGAAAGGTGTTGTCTCAAACGAAGAAGTAGTTTTTCTGAGCCAAGTTATTTTGGGCTAATCGTTTTTGAGAGTTCCTATTCTGTGTGTTCTGACCAATGAGAGACAGGGATTTTGAGCGGGAGGATGAGTGGAGGATTTTCTTTGTCTCTTGTTTATGGCTCATTTACATGCTTTATGGCTGGTCTGGAATATCCGTAGTTTTAACCCAAAATATCGTGCGAGTCATATGATGCGTTTCACAATCACATACTGTACGTCATTGTCCGAGAAATGAAGAACGGGTGACATTGATACCAAGAAACAATAATCTGGAATAGATTAAACCAAAGATACACACATACACCTGAATATAAGTGTTTTATGGCTTTAACTAATACAAATAACGAGTGGTAACTCATCTAGTCTAACAAGGGAATGTACACACCACATGCATATACCAGATACAATTATAACTGATTAATTATAGTCTAAAATAAAGAAATGTCTTTATGTGTGTGTGTGTGTTAGTTTGGGTGTGTGTGTGTTCGTTTGGCCATTCACATCTCTAAGTGGAATGTTTTTGAACTCAGATTCCAGGATTCTCGTGGGGGCTGGTTCTAATCTTCTTTGACGGCGAAGAACCATTTGGCAATTTACAACCCCTATACAAGTAACATCTCTGACCAGAACTGTAAATTATATGCAAATGTCAAAAGGCTAAAAGGGGTCTTTTAAGCCATAAACAGTCCAACTATCATGCATGATCCTACGCAGACGCTACACACCAGCTTTGAAACAGACCATGGTCTGAAAGGGACAGTCCCAATCATCACAAAGCCACTTCAGGATATGAAGGTTGTTTAATCAGAGTCTACACTTCCAGCCAGAGAGATGTGAACCAGTCTTGGTAAATTCAGATTCATTTATTTTCTCTCCGATGGCTTCAGAACACTACCCAAAAGAAAGAGAAGTGAGCTCAGCTCATAAATGAGCTCTCTTTAATATGTCACTTGTTTATCCTAGACATCAGTAAGATTAAATGGAGATTTCTAGCTGTAATTTGAAGAATAATTTCAATTAAACATAACCGAGAACTCCATAAAACCACAATTTTATATTGAAAATTCTTCTCAATTCTAATAATATTTTACTATAGTTTTTAACTTGATAAGCATAAGAAACTTATTTTAAAAACATTAAAAAGTGTAGAGATCCAAAACTTAAACTTTTTTATGATAGTGATTGTGTGTAATGTGGTAAAAAACATAAAAGTATACGATATTTTGCTGGCTTTGTGGATTTTGGTCATCATTCAGTCATTCATTCATTGGATTTAAAGAGTATTGTATTGTAAAATAGCATATTGCCATGTGATATTTTATTTTCCCCCCAGAAACTGTTAACATCAAACCTTTGACCAAACAGATTAGAGGACTGTAACTAATTTTGAATAATAAAAGATAAGTTAATGTTACATTGATTAATTTGTACATTTGTAACAATGTGTCCACATCCCAGCATAACTAGAACATGTGCTTGGTCAAAAACAATCTTAATTGTCAATCTTAATCTAAAAAATAATAATAAAATAAAAATGTTTATATTGCTGAAATGTTTCGAACCAAAAAAGGGGATTGTCAAGCTAAATATTTAATCAGATTTTGAATTAAAATGTTGCAGCAATATATAAAAGTTTTCACATGAATTAATTTGACAAAATATCTTACACTACACTACTGGATAAACAAAAATATTACCATTATTATTATTAGGGGACCTACTGTCACTGCGATTTTCTGGGTGAAATTTTCATAAAATCCAATTGATGTCCAAATTTTTTCTTTTTAGTATCTCCATGGCAACTACATGATGTCCGAACTGTATATATGTGCACCCTGACCTTGCGTGGAGTTTAGCAGAGAAATTTAAAACCCTGGCAAGTTTAAAAACATGTGAGCCTTTGAAATTTGACCATGTTGTGATTGCCATTGCTTTGTATTACCATCCTAATGCTACACATTTAAATTCCTGGAAAGTCTAGACACACCCCGTGATGCACTTATGTGACCTTGTGTCAAGCTGCCCTTCCCAGCGTCCCAGCTGTGAGGTGCAACTAAGAAGTTGAAGTGCTATATGCAGCGTTGAACCCAGTGACATTTCTATCAGATCAGCCTGTAATTTCATCCCCACGTGTCCTAAACTTTCATTGCTCACCAGTAGATTTGTGGAAGTGTTTGTGTGTGTGTGTGTGTTTATGTTTATGTATGAGAGGGTAATCCCTGAACAGAAAAGCTCAAGTGGTTAGGTGCTGACCTGGAGGAAGAGCCTTTCGTTTGATTTGGACTGATCAAAGGTCACAGCCTCTCCAATCTGTCACACTGCGTTCACTTCAGAGGTCTGCTGGGATTTCTACATAGATATAAGAGCACACACAATGAATGAGAAAACAACCTCATCCATCTTGGTACTATAGCTTTACACAGTTACACACAGTAATCACCAATGATTTGTGAGTCTTTCTGAGACAAAACCCTCTCTACATGGGACTCATGAATATTTAATCATTTTAATTAATTCAACGGATACTAGTGCATACTGCACAAGACGCAATTACTAAGTACACACTTTTCAGTTCACACAGCGGGAGATGATCTTAAATAGTGTGTGTGGAGCAAGAGAAAGTTCAGTTTGTTTGTAAGTGCTGTGGGTTCAGCTGTAAAGGCCGTGAACCCATTGGCTGATGTCTTTACTAGGCTGAAAAGGGTTAGAGATCTTTTCAACCTGTCCAATCTGTCACTGACTTCACGACCAAGCCAAATCAAATTGTGCTGCATACACAAACATTGAGTGTGATATATAACACTCAGTGGGTCGCTTAATGCGTGCAGGTTTTGTACAGAATGTGAAGTATTGTCTTACTTTGGATTCAAAATGAGTTCAACATGGGTTTAAATGTAGTAGATCATACTCAAAAACAGTGACTTACTTCTTGTAATGGTTACAACAAGCACAACACTGGGCATAAACCATTTTATCCAAAGCATCAAAATCAATCAATCAAAGAAATTGCGATCTAACTTCCTACCTGAGACCAGAATTCACTAAATTTGGATGCTGATTTAAGGTGCCCTTAAAAGGCTTCTTACTAAATCAGTAGAGATTCCTTGGCAAATCAACTACTAAATTTTACTGGTGAAAAGAATGGCAGCTAGACTAGCACCAAAGCTTTACTAAATGGTGTTATTAAACTATGTTTGACTTAAAGTGTCACTTCACCCAAAAATGAAAATTCTGTCACTAATTACTCACCCTCATGTTGTTCCAAACCCATAAGACCTTCGTTCATCTTCAGAACACAAATTAAGATATTTTTGATGAAATCCGAGAGCTTTCTGACCCTGCATAGACAGCAACACAACTGACATGTTCAAGGCCCAGAAAGGTAGTAAGGACATCATGAAGCTACGAGAATACTCTTTTGTGCAGCACCAAACGCATACGTCATGTTACTCTTGTGTTGACTTGCACAGAAGAGAAGAAATTGTCAAATACATTTGTTATTTTTGTTTTCTTTGTGCACAAAAAGTATTCTCGTAGATTTATAACATTAAGGTTGAACCACTGATGTCACAAGGAATATTTTAACAATGTCCTTACTACCTTTCTAGGTCTTGAACGTGTCAGTTGCATTGCTGTCTATGGAGGGTCAGAAAGCTCTTGGATTTCATCAAAAATATCTTAATTTGGGTTGTGAAGATGGACAAAGGTCTTGCGGGTTAAGAACAACATGAGGGTGGGGAATTAATAACAATTTTCATTTTTGGGTGAACTTTCCCTTTAAGGATTGTAGGAGACTTTTAACAGCAGTATCATGTCTGTCCTCTGGTTGTGTGAATCACTTTTTCCATAAGATGTGTTGAGTCAAGTGTTGACAAAGCAACGAGTGGGATACAGTACTATGTTAAAAAGTCCTGCATAAGCTCCAAAATTGACAGTAAATACAACTTTTTTGACCGAGTAGTTAGAAGAACCACGAGTCGGTACACTTTACTTGAAGGGGTGTGCATCAGACTGACATGACAACTTCATAATCATGACATGACACCTACAAAATCATGACATGACACCTACATAATCAAATATGAAGGTTTTTTATGCATGTTTATGAAAACTGTCATTAAGTGTCATTTCGCTCGTTAGACTTTTTAATGCAAAGATGACTTGTTTGGATGTCTTTGTAGAGGCTCTGGTTAGGGTTAGGGTTGGGTAGGGGTAGGGTTAGGTTAGGGGTAAGTCAAATAATGTCATATTTGTATTAAAAATGACATAACTGAGCGAATGACACTTAATGACAGTTGTCATAAACATGCATAAAACATCCTTCATATTCATGACATGTGTCATGTCATGATTATGAAGGTGTCATGTCAGTCTTATGCACACCCCTTCAAGTAAAGTGTTACCCAATAGTCCTATGCATATTTTCAGAACCATTACTCCAGTCCTCAGTGTCACATGATCCTTTAGAAATCATTCTAATTTACCGCTCAAGAAACATTCATTATTTATATCTTACTGACCCCAAGCTTTTAAACGTTGTATATGTCATTTACTCTCCATTTGCCAGGTATTGCATTTTGACTTTATATACAAAATATAAAATCACTGCATAAATTCAATAAATTATTCAAAATAACAACATAAAATCATGAAAACTACCCCTATAAAAATGTTGGATCATTGATCTGTAAGGCCCCTTGCCATACATCTTTGACCAACTTGGTCGACCAGCTTCATCAGAAAACAATGCTGGTTTGTCGTTTTGAAGATGAACACTACAGTGTCCCGGGTCCACCAGCTAGACCAGTGCCAAACCAGCTTTAACCAGCATAAACCAGCCTATTGGTCTTTTCAGCACGTGTGCTGGGGGAAGGTTTCTCTCTGGGTATTGCCAACAGCAGAGTTATTTGGCAGACTGAGAGCTATTTGGCACATACACGTAGAGTGTTCCAATAGCTATGGGAGCAATCATCCAGTCCTGGAACAGCGTGCTCATGCCGAGCTCAAATACCTTGACTGAACCTGGCACTACTCTAATATGAGACAGAGGGAGCTTGCAGGGATACTCTATTTCTGTGACTTGCACACCATGAAGATGAAAGTTCATAACAATAAGTTAAAGAACAAAAGAAAGAAGAAAAACACTTGAGTATTCAGTTGTTCTGAGAGAACGTTTCATAGAATTAACAGACGGGAAGATGAGGCGAAAGAGATGTTGTAGATGCTTTATTGGCAGCATTGCATATGGCTTATGCTACACCTGATTAATAATTCAACACAACCAAGTTATCCAGCCATTCCACATTTCACACATGCGGTTATAGAATCGCTACACGTCAACAATGAACCAGAGGCTGTGCAACACTAATGTCTGGATGCTAAATGAAAGGCAGCCTTTAAAACCATTTACAGACCTATTCTGCACACTAGCCACAGAAATCCACAGCTATAAAATGAGAGCATGCTGTAGTGTTATGAGAGCAGTTTGACAGAAAACTGCTCTTACACTTCCATGTGCACAACAATGTTGAATGTCCTGCAGGATGTCCTGCTTTACAGATTCAGTGCACACACATTCAGTGAATGTATTGTATCTGGCTGTATAACTGTGATTTGCAGTTGTGGCTAGCACATGCTAGGGGCCATGTGGTCAGAGGGTTATAGAAGGACATGTTCAGTCAGTATAAACTGACCTTGTGTCCACCCGCCCCTAGTAACAGAGCTTAAATTAATGAAGTCATGCATATACAGACAGATGCACAGGGTCTAGTCAACTTCAAAGTCACAAGGGCCTTCAGAATTCATTATAATATGCTAATGTGCTGCTCAAGAAACATGTTGTTTTATTATATTTTTATTCTTTCGTAATGTAACAATATTGAAAAAACTGTTGTGTGGCTCAATATATTTTGTCGAAATTGTGATAAATATTATAAGAGTTCTGAATATCCATGTTTATTTGCCAGCAAAAGTCTGCCGGATGATGCAAAATGTGCGACCAGTGCATTGTGGGTGCATCGTAGCAAAATTAAATGTCCAGTCTTTTTCGTTTTCCTCTTAACATTTAGAATAAATTTCAGACAAATTTTATTAAAAGCCCACCTGGCCAGCAGAGAATTATCCATATAAGTAAATACACATATTTTACATCAGTGAGGTTAATTCTTACTATCCAATTCCAAACCATGTATTACATTGCAGTTCCTAATAAAATTACCTGCCAACTAGCGAGTAAGAGGTTTACGCACCAAAGCCAGTTTTTCCTCACATTTGGCAGCCAGCGAACGTTAGTTTTGGACCCTGTCTGGACCTTTTCACTCAAATTACACAACTTAAATACTACCTACTTTATAGCTAAACATTTAATTCCATTGCAACTGCCATGCTACTGTCAGACAAGCACTGTATAATGACAGCAGTGCTAAAAATGAAGTGTGCACGACACGACTAGCATCACCAAACAAAATTGCAAAAATAATATGTGTTTGTCTGGCAAACGACATAAAAATAATAGATGATAAATATATTAAAGGTGACATCTCATGAAAATTGGACTTATTCCATGTTTAAAGGGTTAGTTCACCCAAAAAAGAAAATTAGCCCATAAATTACTCACCCTCGAGTCATCCTTGGTGTATATGACTTTCTTCTTTCAGACGAATCCAGTCGGAGTTATATTAAAAATATAACCGGGGGGTGAACAAAGGCCTTCTGTAGCGAATCGATGCGTTTTTGTAAGAAAAATATCCATATTCAAAACGTAATAATCACTTTAATGTAGCTTGCGCTCACTGTTGTACACGGAAGCAGTTCCGGACGGATGACGTATGAGGTCAGTGCTGCGCATGCACCAGTGAGTCTCGTGAAAACCAACGTTTGTCAACAGGAGCAAAGGAAGCAAAGTTTCCTTACTTTAGCAAAGGAAAACCAGTCTCCTCTTGGCTTATATCGAAATCCTCCAGACATTCTTCTTTACAAATCCTCGTTTTGTACTTCTAATGAGTGACCGTTGTTTTGTTTCGATCTCTCCACGTTCGTCACTTCTGAGCGGCCCGTGCGCAGCGCTGACCTCATACGTCATCCTCCCGGAGCTGCTTCTGTGTACAACAGTGAGCGCAAGCTACATTAAAGTGATTATTACGTTGTGAATATGGATATTTTTCTTACAAAAACGCATTGATTCGCTACAGAAGGCCTTTGTTCACCCCCCGGAGCCATGTGAGACACTTTTTTTATGGATGGGTGCATTTTAATTAAGTGCTTTTGGACTGATGCAATCAACACCCATTGAGTGCCATGAAACAGCTTGAAAGATCAAAGACCATTTTTAAATTTAACTCCGACTGGATTTGTCTGAAAGAAGAAAGTCATATACACCTAGGATGACTTGAGGGTGAGTAATTTATGGACAAATTTTAAGTTAGTTTCACCCAAAAATGTCCCCTAACCCAACGGGTCCCCAGTGCAACTACCATCCCAGAAAATGTGAAAAAGTATTTTTTATTTTTTTTTGGTAAGCCTTATACCAAATCGCAATAAGACATGAAAGAGAACTTAGTTTAGTACTCACATGCTGAGAACTTAATTTAGTACTAAACTATGTGACAGCCGCTTTCTTTGTGCGTGCTTCAGATGTGTGCGCTCAGAAAACCGTATATCAGAAGTTTAAACTAATATGTTTTAAAATGCATGATAGACATGATAGTCAAAACCAAACATATGATTTTAGCAGAGTGTCTGAGGTACGAGCTGTAAAGGCACAGCCATATTCTGGAAAAGGGGGCGGGGAGCAGCAGCTCATTTGCATTTAACGAGACATGCACAAAAACAGCGTGTTTCTGCTTCCACTCAAAATATGCATTTTCAAAATGATATAATACATGATCTGATGGGTATTTTGAGTTGAAACTTCACAGACACATTCTGGGGACACCTGGGACTTATATTACATTGTAAAAGGGGCATACTAGGTCTCCTTTAATATATACACAGTATAAGTATTGATTTAAATAAGCTGAATAGGTGTATAGACACATTACAGTATGACAATATTTTACATTTACACATCCAAACAGGATAAATCCGCGTACAAAGGGCACTTCAGAGTTATAACAATCATGGCCGCCATATTGGAGGGTGGTTCCAAATCAAAATGCTCAAAATTAGCTAGGTCGGTCATTAAAGGTTTACACTAAAAATCACTTCCCCAATGGAGAAAATGAATGGCTTTTTACTTCCAAAAACTGCGCTCTATTGCTTTTGTGATGACCCCTGTCATTTGTTCGTGGAATCGCTGTTGAGCCCACAAACTACCTTGATTGGCAGCCGTTTGAAACACCTGTTATCTATCAGACGCTCCGTTTAGAAGAGGCCTCCGCTTGAGCAAGAGTGGGGCTTCATTTTGGACATTTGGTTTTGTGGCTTGCTTGGTTTGCTTTTGCCCTCGCACTTCAACACCGCAGTACACTATATCTCCCTACATCCATGCATTCCGCATTACACACTGGCATTACTGATGTTTTTCCAATACATGGTTGTTTTCTTTATGGTTGTCTTTACTTTTTTTTATGTGATTGTAGCTTTTTGAATAAATTATATTCAAAGCTAACTATTTGGTTCGCGTGTTGTCTTCTGTTTGTTGCTTCCCTTGGGCCATGGGTCATAACAAATTGGGGGCTCGTCCTTGTTTGTCTAATTTATTTTGTTAATTGCGTTTGATTTTGAATATTGTTTGATAATTTTGAGACACACGTGAGTTGGTTTGTGCCGGAGTAAATTAGTGGCCATGTGAAGTCACCAGGTGGTAAGTTATGTTGTGCAATGTTGTTTGAACGGGATTTTCCCTTTTAGGCATAGCGGCATGTTTCTTTTGAGACGTGTCAAGTTTGTTGTTTTTCTGTAGTGTTGCGGTGAACGTGGGTAGTAGTATTTATCTTGGGAGCACATCCGTGGTGTGTAACGTCCCATTCACATGGGGCGTCAGCGTTAATGCTTGATGGAGGGCGTTTCTGAAGCTTGGTGCTGACGACCATCATAGTGACAACAGCCAATCACATTAGTCTTCTGGCGTTGCATGAACGCGATTGGCTAGCGTCTGCGCTAGGGTATTTGCATAAGGCGATCTGATTGGCTGACGCCTGCATTGGCGCTTAAAGTTTAAAAGTTTTCAACTTCTGCAGCGAGCAACGGACCCAACGCGACACGACGGCCCCACAATTCATTTCGCCAACGCTTGACGTCACTCCTTTCAAAGTAAACGAGAGGCATTGACGCTGACGCCCCGTGCGAATGGGGCGTAAGGCGTCGCTGGTTTTACCAGTTGCGTTTTTCACCCATCGGGCTACAGTACGTAAGTAGCCCCCACAAGTAATCGCATGAAGACTAGGGTTGAGGTAGGTAGGCAGCAATTGTTTTTCATGGCTGATATTGATTCCTTTGTTAATTCGCCCTCTTGTAATTTTTTGGAAAAATTTACAAAAGAACAATTATTAAAAATTGCGGCTCGATTTGAAATTTAAATTTCCGATAAGAGGCTCAAAGAAACTATTAAAGTAATTTTAAGAACGAATTTGATTGGAAAAGGTATTTTAAAAATGGAAAAGTCTGTACCGGTTGCGTCTTCATTGCAAACTAATCTGTCATTTGAACAACAAAAAGAACTACTACTTTTACTGATGGAGCGTGAGGAATTGAAACACCGTTCTGAACAGGGTAAGATCGAGTGGGAAAAAGCAAAGTTGGACATAAAAGTTCTCAAATTGAACTTGATAAGGGTAAATTTTCTAACTGCACGGAAGAACAAGGTGTGTCTTTTTCACTCGTTTCAAGTTTAAAACTCGTTCCGAAATTTAATGAAGAAGACCCTGACTCTTTTTGAATGTGTGGCAGAATTAAGAAACTGATCAGATGAATCGCGTTACGCTGTTACAGTGTGTTTTAATTAGAAAAGCACAAGTTGTTTTTTCTTCTTTGTCACTTGATGATTGTAAAGATTACGAAATAGTTAAGGCTGCAGTTTTGAAAGTATATGAGTGTGTTCCTGAAGCGTATAGACAGCGTTTTCGATTACAGAAGAAAGAAGAGATGCAGACTCGCTTAGAATTTGTGCGTGACCTGAGAAAACACTTTAATCGTTGGTGCACAGCAGTAGATGTTAAAACACTGGATGATTTAAGTCACTTAATGCTTTTAGAGCAATTAAAAAATTCAGTCCCAGGTCGTGTCGCTACATTCATCGGTGAGCATAACGTTAAAATGCTGACGATTTTGTATTGACACACAAAACTGTTTTTGCTGATTGTTGTACTCGTGAGACGCAGGTTGCTGTGCCTGTAAAGTCTTCGCCTTAAGGCAAGTTTGGGGGAAGTTTGACCCAAATAAAATATGCAATTATTGTCATGAGAAAGGACATTGGAAAGCAGACTGTTTTGTTCTTAAAAATAAATGTTAAGAAAATGTGAGTTTGCCAAGGCATCTGTGACGTATCTTGGGAAAGTAGTGGGAAATGGGGAAGTGCGTCCAGTACATGCAAAGTTCCAAGCCATCCAGAACTTTCCTTTTCCGACAACCAAGAAAGAACTTATGAGGTTTTTAGGACTGTGTAACAACGTTCGTAAGTCGGGAAGGAGGAGGCGGGAACCGGCGGACATTTAAACAAACTTTAATAAAATAAAAAAAACACAAAATAAACTCCAGGCCTGGTCCTCTCTCGTTCAACACGGTTGTCACGCTTCCCTTTTATCCTTCCGGAGCTCCTCCGTGAGACTCGAGACCGGTGAGTGGTGCAGGTGTCGCTCATTAGCAATTACTCCACCGGCCTCGCTCCGTTCCCACGGCTCTCGGCCCCGCCCCTCTCGTCACATACCCCCATCGCCCCTCGCAGGCCGGGGGGGTACCCACGAGACTGCGCTCTAATCCCCATCTGGGTTTTTTGTTTTTCGGGGAGCCGATCACGGCGGCTGCGGTGTACCTGGGGGTAAGGACAGACGAGGTGAGAGAAATGGAGATGGAAGGATGAGGAGAGACAGATATGAGAGAGGGGAAAGAGGAAAATACAAAAAAAAATTATCGGTCCGGTTCCCGGACACACTGCCGCTTGGTCCTCAACCGGCTGAGAGGCTCTCACTCACGGTGCCATGCGATGGTACTGGACATCTTTGGTGGACGGCCCAACGCTCCTCCGCCTCCTGGCGGACGGCGATGGCTCCTCCTATTGAGGGCAGCGAGTCCCCCGTTCCCTGCTCCTCCCAATCATGGCAGATGGCAGCAGGCTCCAGCCTCCTGGCAAACACGCAGACTCCTCCGCTCCCTCACGGACAGCAGCCACCCCTCCTCGACCCAGGAGCGCTGCAGCGAGCTCTCCATCCCACCTCGTCTTCCATAGTTCCAGCACCACCGCCTCAGGCAGCCACCGGCGGTCTCTCCGCTTCTTCCTGCTGCCCGATCTCCTCAACACCGCGATCCCCCTCAGCAGCGAGGGCTCTCTGACAGCGTGTCCCTCCTTCCTCCCGGGTTTCGGCACCAATGTAACAACGTTCGTAGTTCCGGAAGAAGGAGGCGGGAACCGGCGAACATTTAAACAAACTTTAATAAAATAAACAAACACAAAATAGCGCACAAACAAAACTAAAACACAAAATAAACTCCAGCCCTGGTCCTCTTCGTCACTCCTCCCTTTTATCCTTCCGGAGTTCCTCCGTGAGACTCGAGACCGGTGAGTGGTGCAGGTGTCGCTCATTATCAATTACTCCACCGGCCTCGCTCCGTTCCCACGGCTCTCGGCCCCGCCCCTCTCGTCACAGACTGGTAGGGTACTACCGATCTTTTTGTCGTAATTTTTCAACTGTAGTCACACCACTTACAGACTTGTTGAAGGGCAAGGTAAAGTTTATTTCGTCTCCTAGCTGTGAGATTGCTTTCGAAAATGTTAAGTCTCTGCTGTGTTCGGAGCCTTTGCTTCGGGCTCCGTCCTTTGATAAGTATTTTACGCTGCACGTTGATGCCAGTAACGTGGGAGCAGGAGCCATCCTTCAGCAGCGTGATGATGATGGAGTAGATCATCCAGTTAGCTTTTTTTCAAGAAACGTTACCTCATATCAGCTTCACTATTCTGTGGTTAAAAAGGTTGGCCCTTATTTTGGCACTACAGTATTTTGCAGTTTATTTAAATTCAAGTGCCCCGATTGTGATATACACGGATCATAATCCACTGACATTTCTGAATTCCTTACAGTGTCCGAATCAGCGGCTGATTTGATGTTCTCTGTTCTGTTTTTGCAGTCGTTCTGCCTGGATATTCGACACGTCCGAGGTTCGGAAAATGTGGTAGCCGGTGCGCTGTCTCACGCCCCAGATGCATAATGTTGCTATGGTTTTGGGCTAATTTCGATGTTTTCTTTCTATCAGTGGTTTTTTTTAAGAGCTGTCTTTGGTTCTGATTCTGATATGCTAGTTGGCTGATTTGTTTTGATATTTCGTTACAGGGATCTTTGTGGGAGTCCATGTCTAAAGTCCACTGTCGTTTGTTCATGGAATCGCTGTTGAGCCCACACACTACCTTGATTGGCAGCCGTTTGAAACACCTGTTCTCTATCAGACGCTCCGTTTAAAGAGGTCATATGATGCGATTTCAATTTTTCCTTTCTCTTTGGAGTGCTATAAGCTCTTGGTGCATAAAGAAGATCTGTAACGTTGCAAAGACTAAAATCTCAAATCCAAAGAGATATTCTTTATAAAAGTTAAGAGTCAACAATGCCTACCTAAAACAGCTCGTTCTAACACACCCCCACATGTCTACGTCACGATGTGGGAAGATTTGCATAACGCCGCCCAAATGTTCACGCAAAGAAAGAAAGCGTAACTTTTATTCTCACAGTAGTATTGTTGTTGCTGCCGCCAACACATCGTGAAGGCGCTGTGTGTTTCGTTGAGAAAACGAAACTACTTTGTTTGGCCTTCCAAAAAGATGGACGCTAATGATTCGTCATGAATGGAGGCTGATCCGTGGGGGCTGGTGCTGAGGACAACCAACTGCTGCTGGTGATAGCCGGATCGGCTTTCACCTATGAAGGGGACAAAGCAGAGGCCAAAACCTGGGGTCGTCACATGTGATTGCCGCAAGTCCGCCGGATGCTCCTTCGTCGAATCCGCCCGGCCGCGCCGTTCTCAAGCCCACCGGCCTCCGCTCACTCTAGCCCTCCAGCCGTTCCTCACTCTAGCCGCCGGCCTCCGCTCACTATAGGCCCTCAAGCAGTTCCTCCTTAGCCCGGCCCATCACTAACTCAGCCGCCGGCCGTTCCTCACTCAAGCAAGGCCTCTGCTCACTCTAGCTGCGACACTCACTCTAGCCCGCAGATGCCGTGTGTGATGTGTGTTTTGTTGTTAAAGCGAAACTACTTTGTTTGGCATTCCAAAAGAGGACACGACTAGAAATCAGTGGTTAAGTTGTATTTACAACACCGTTCCAGAACACTTCAACCCAAATATTCAGATGTGTGCCGGCTGTTCTTACTCACAGACTAGAAGTACGTTTTTTATATTTAAAGAATTTGCCACTGATGATTCAAACGCGAGTTTTGAGCAGTGTAGAGTAGGGCTTGTTGTTTGTCATTTCTCCGATCACAAATGCAGACATGGTTTTATGTTTACGCGGCGCGATGCAGCGCAACGCGTAAAAAGACAGTATAAGTCATTATAATCCGTAATTATGGTCCCCACTGGACACATTTCATTACACCAAATACACAAAATAATGTTTTAGCTTTAATAATGTTTTTTGCTTTTTAGCAACATCATATGACTCCTTTAAAGGCCTCTGCTTGAGCCAGAGTGGGGCTTCGGTTTTCTGGCTTGTTTGGTTTGCTTTTGCCCTCTCACTTCAACACCGCAGTACACTACATCTCACTACATCCATGCATTTCCCATTACACACTGGCATTACTGATGTTTTTCCAATACATGGTGGTTTTATTTACTTTTTTCATGTGACTCTAATTTTTGAATAAATTATATTTTGAGTCAACAATTTGGTTTTGTGTGTGTCCTCTGTTTGTTGCTTCCCTTGAGCCATGGGTCGTAACACTTTAAAGAGGTTTGATTGTGCCACAGAGCCACCATTTTTGAGGGAATCAACCCATAAATGGTTTGTACATTTTGGCATGGTCGTGATAGTAGAAAATACATTCATATGAGAACAACCTACAACAATAGTATGGCATAAACCCAAATTATGAGAATGTCTAAATAACTGAGGGGATGGAAAAGCAATGGAACAAATCAGATGGTACTCATTTGACATATAGATGGTTGGCGCTGATGTATGTTGCTGTCCATGCCCACAGCAGTCGCAGGTGAACTCGGGTGATAGAGCAGTGAGAGTTGGCAATGCCAACAAGCCTCAGGCTACAGCAGACCAAGACTTACCTCAGACTTCCCTCATGACTCACAGCTCCATGAGCATAGGGCAGCAGAAACAGCTCTTTGTTCGGAAGAATGGAGTAACCTTAGGAAAAAAGGAGAAGAGTGTGGAGTGTTGAGACATGCCCTTTGTGCGCTCTTGGCAAAAGATAGGCAGGGGGAGGAGGAACATGCTGCGAATCCATAGAATGAGCATTCAGGGCACAGAAACATCATATCAGATAGACATGCTTTTACGTAAGGCTACAGAAGTGCCCAAAACTTATCAAATGCACAGCAGTGCTACCAGAACAAATACAGCCTTAACTAAGGTTAGAATATGATTTATTCACAGCATGCAATAATCTGAACAGAACTGTCCTAGTGAAAAACAGATAATTATACATAACAGTCACTACAACAAAGAGACAAGTTGTAGCTTTACAGTTCAAATAGGATTTTATGCACAGCACATTTCTAAATAGGCTACTACAAAATAAACATAACCGCTGACAACTAAGGTTTCACAGGAGGGGATTTCAGTTCATTTGTGCCTTGTTCCATAACTTCTAACAATAAATATGTTTATGTTATAATTTAAAGGAACAGTTCTCCCAAAACGGAAAATTCCGTTATCAGCTGACTTTCTTTTGTTGAACACAAACAAAGATATTTTATTTTAAGATATTGATAATTTATATATTATATTTCCATACAATAAAAGTCAACAATATCATATTTTGTGTTCCACAGAGTAAAAAATGTATTGTAAATTTAAATTTTTGGGTAAACTATCCCTTTAAGGAAGTATTTAGGGTCTCTTAACTAGTTGCTTATATTAGCATGCATAATACTAAAATATTAGCCATTTATTAGTACTAATTAAGCACATATTAATGTCTTATTCTACATCCTACCCAATACCTGAACTTAACAACTACCTTACTAACTATTAATAAGCAGCCAATTAGGAATTTATCGAGGGAAAAGTCGTAGTTAGTAGTGAATGTGTTCCCTATTCTAAAGTGTTACCGAAACATCTTACAAAGGCCAAAAAACTATAAACACGATATAAAGTGAGCCATTGTTTAGTGGAGGATTATTAGCTTTATTAAAAGAATGTCAACTGAATCTATTTTTTAAACTCTGTTTTGAAATATTATTATAATTACAATGATTTGTGTATAATTTTATCAAATAGGATGGGATGTTTTAGAGTGAAGCAAGCCAAGTAACAAGGGGGGTCACAAAATTGATTAAATCCACTTCTGACATTTTTTTTTTTATGCATGTGCTATTATTTTCCCTCCAAAATAATGTAACTTCCAGTAAGGTGATGTCATTAAGCAAATATCTTAAAGCAATATTGCTAAAGATAAAGCGAGGACATTAATTGTATAATTTGGCACAGGACTAATTCCTGTGAAAAGTAATACTGAGAACACAACAAACAATACCTTGATTAGCAATTAAACAATATTCTAAAAAAAATGCATTGTGCTTGAAACGTTTTGTTTAGATAAAGGACAGAATGGCCAGTTCTTCAATGTATGCCAAATATGACTTAAAACATAGTCAATAATTTGCAATGATTAAAAGTTGTGAATATTTTATCCAACATATTAACTGTTTCCCAAAATGACCTTGAACTGAATATTTACCAATGCTTCCCTTTCTTGTTCATGTGACCACATTCATTCAGCTCATTGGCCAGTCACAAACATTTGTTCTTTGCTTTGTCTTTCTATCTCTTTCTCACAAGCTTTCTAATAAGAGTATGAATCCACAGTTTGGTTCTAAATGTATTTGCCTACTCAGTGCAGTCTCCTTGAAAAACTGATCCAAACAGATCGATGGCATGTCTGTCTCCATTCCTAGAGGTGACAGCACAGACCCCTCACCTCAATTTACTGCCATCCTCTTTTGCAGCGTGTTCCCTTTGACTGATAGAGTTTAACAACTCTACTCAGCTGCTCCTTTCACCTCATAAACACCCACACTCAGATCACTGTGTGCTCAAGGTAATTTTGAAGTGGGACAAGAACTTAAACATATACCCAAAATATATATATATTCCAGTATGTGCATAATGTCTAAAGTTGATGAAAATCTCCACAGATGTTGCAAGAGGTATCCTGAAACTCTTTTAACTAGTTTACTTCACTCAAAGGTCAAAGGTCATCCATTCATACGGTCATAAGGCTATGTTTGTCCAAAAGGCAAACAGAGGGAGAGAAAGAGAATAAGATTCCTATAAAAACAGAGAGATGAAAGAGAAAGGTTATCTCTTCTCATACTCATTGATCTGAGTGCACAGTCCAGAGCCTAAGTGCTCTCACACACCACTTTACACATATCAGTATGCTGATAACCCCAAAAAACTGACAACGAGCTCACAGTGGAGCAGGTTTGCTTAAAAATAAAAAGTAGCACACTTCAGTCCTGTCCTCTAATGCAGTCATCCATTCAGACCAGAGGGAGGGTTTTAAAATCTGAGTCAATAATTATGAGCGAGCAAACATGTTTGAAGGCCAGTGGGAACTTAGATATTATCCTTAAACATTTCTAGGAAAACTAACAAGGAAGGCTTTGAAAAAAAAGAGCTTTCATGACAGTGTCAGACTGGAGGCCTTTGTTGAAAAAGGTTTTTTTCCTCAGCAGAATTAAGGAAGGGCACAAATTTCCTATTAATGAAAATGTGAAGTTGGCAAGGTAGGTTCTCAGAGTATGCTGGAAATATATTCTTGGAAATCCAGTTTTAGTCGCACACTTATTGTCATGCAGGGTGAAACGTTCTGCATGAGGGATACACGTGTGTTTTGTGACTCATACTGACTTTTACCATTGACATGACTTGTTGTGAGTACATAGAGGATGACAGTTGTGTTATCGAGGTTAATCTGAACCCCCTAAACTGGATAAAAATTTATTTGGAAGCTGTA
Organism: Sinocyclocheilus anophthalmus; assembly: GCA_018155175.1. Lineage (NCBI taxonomy): Eukaryota > Metazoa > Chordata > Actinopteri > Cypriniformes > Cyprinidae > Sinocyclocheilus > Sinocyclocheilus anophthalmus. Next base: position 56,096 of record JADLZN010002095.1, on the reverse strand, counting down.
AAGCAATGTAAATATTAAGAAAGGTTTTCAGAATAAATCATTTATAGCCTTGTTTTGTAATATGATATGCACTTGACAGGAATGAGCCTTTGTATGGGCTGCCACATTGTGAGAAACTGAGTGTACTTAGATCACCCTCTCCAGGCCAATGTAAGTAAGGACGAGTATGAACATTACAGTTTGTAATTAGCTGTAGTCATAAGAAAACCCATATTAAAGACTGCCATATTTGATTTATAAGCCTGAAAAGTAATATTTTTTTATTAGTATAGCAATTGTCAAATTAAATACCTTCCCAAATAAAATATCTTCCCAACTAAGTCTATTGAAATTATTGCATTTAATATATTTAATATCTCAGGTAAACACTTTAATTTTGACAACTCTAAAACATGTATTTGTTTGTTTGTTTTCCATCAAGCTTGCAGCTCCCTGAGGGTCCCCTGATGGCAGACACTAGTCAACAGACAACAGTCAAAATCGGTACTGACACTAACTAAATAACTAAATAGGCTGACAGGTATGCTAATTGGAATAAGGCTGAAATTAAGGAAAATATAAATATTAAATGAAACACTTGAAGTTATAGTACTAAAATTACAAAAACTACAATTGAAGTAAACTAAAGGTCAATGTAAATATAAAAAATGACAAAAGCACATGACAAAATCACTAAATTAAACTAAAAATGTACAAATTTGAAAAATAAAAGCTAATTCAAAATAATAATAAATACTACAATAGTATATACAAATACTAAAATAGCAATTATGTATCAATAACATAAAGGGATAGTACATCCCAAAAAACTATGCTACTACTACAAAATACTCATTTTGTTCCAACCCTGTTTGACTTTCTTTTCTTTCTTTTTTTGTGAAACAAAAAAGAACAGTGAGGTCCAAACAACACTGTCATACAAAATAATGATGTTTGGAATATGCTGAGGGTGAGTAAATGATGGCAGAATTATCATTAATAATATATATATCTATATTATATCCATCTAATATATATATATATATATATCGTATATATATATAAAACCCTCTTTTTGTATAAAAAAAGACAAATTCATCACACATTTATACAAACACATTTTATTGTATGACAGTATAGTGTGGGGGCATCACTGAAATCATTTGACACTGAAAAAAATATATATATATTTTCACAAATTTCAATCAATGTCTGTATTATTCAACATATTCCAAAACAAGAGCCGTTAATACTTCATGGGCACATCAATGCACAGAGATACAGCGTGTGTGCGAGATCAGTGACAAAGTATGGATATTTGGGCTCACATCCGTAACTGAATTCATGTAAGGCACTTTCAAATTTAAACACAACTAGCTAGTTACTTGGATAAAGCAATAGAACAATTTGAAACTAAAAGGTCAGCTATGGGGAAGGTTTTGTAGCAAATAGTGTAGATTGCATAGTCAAGTATTATCAGTGTAAAATGAAATGAAAAAAATAAAATAAAATAAAACAACGAGCAACAAATCCACTGTGTAAGGGGGGCATGTGCATTTTCTTTGGTCTGGTATCTGAGGCATTAAGACAAAAGAAACTCAGGACATATAACAGAATCCATAGGCAATGTTCAAATTAACAATGCTTACTTCAGACACAGACCCTAAATTCTGAATAACCTCTTGAAGTTTGTCATAGATGTGGTTGAAATCAAGTCATGTGAGTTTGCTGATGAGTTCAAGTCAATAGAGTGATAAAAGAGTCAACAAACAAGGTGTAATAAGCTTGAATTCCTGACCAAATAAGTGTAAAGGCAAATGACTTATTAGTGCACCTGCTCAACATCTGATGTCTGATTATATTTATTAGAGCTATAAACAGATACTGAAGGGACTGTATATGTCTATGTGAGAATGGAAATGAAGTTAAATGTCATCATGGGAAAACAGAGACTGAAACTGTGTAATTAAACAAGAGTAATAACAACATTTCTGCACCAAAAGGAAGGTGGACCAGGCCCAGCCGCAAGCACATATGAACAAGCATAAATGTCAAAACACAGATTCATAAATGGAAGTTTTCAGTCTAAAGGCCACATTCTGATTCACAAAAAAAAAGCAGTGCCGTTTATGTGCCATGGTGGTCTTTTGCAGTGGTTAACATAGAAAATCAATGTAGAAAGGAAAGGCCCTTTGGTGCTTAAAATCTCTTCTCATACGTTTTCATAAATAATTAAGAATAACAAAATCAATGGCATTTACCTGAAGAGATTATGTTGACGGAGTGTTAAGTAACTAAATAGAGCACTATATTTACAACAAAGCTTGATCTTTGCTTTTCCTACATAATACAAAGAGGGTGCTGACAAACTTACTGACGTGAAGTAGGAAAAAATAAAATATCCAATGTTAGTGTTGCTTGATTATACATTTTAGAGAGAAATAAACAAGGTGCCTGCATCTGATATTGTTGAGAGGCATGATAAATAAAGTTGAAAAAAAAAAAAACACAAGAAGGGCTGGGCGGAATAGCATCCGATCCATATGGATTCTTGCTGAAGATGGTTACCTGCTTACTAATACATAAACTCAGTGCAAGTGTAAACAGGTGTCATTCATTAGACACAATGGAACAATGTTAGTTAAGCGCTCTGTATGAGGCAAATGTGCCAGTAGATCTTGAGGTTCCATTGCTATAAATGATGAGACAGATATTTTTCTGTGGATTCTTGACTTTTTTCCATGGCTTTTCACAGAATTAGCACCATACGTTTGTTGTTTATTCGTAAAACTGGGACATAAAGAGCAGACGCAGTGCTGAGGCTGGTCTAAACCCTCTTCATGCACACTTGACACCTGCTGATGTGAGTTCGTAGACTCCCAGCCTTTAGCGTTGTAGGGACAGGTTTGCTGTAATCACAATACACACAGACAGTAACAAGAGAACAGGAAAAATTATATATACTGTATATTTTATCTTAACATTATGAAATTCAGATTTTTTGCTTGGAGTTCTGAGTTTTTATCTCTTTTTGTAGCTCCTAATTGTGCAGACAAAAGGATTTGTCTTTATTCTGAAATGCATACTTTGTTCAAGAAATGTTTTGTATATTCCATTTTGTATTTATTTTAATGCACAAAATCACATATTACGTTTACAGAATTAATATTTCCTTTACAAAAGGTCTGTCGTTTATTATAATTTATTAATTTACTAATTTAATTTATGAATTCAACATTCCATTTTAAATCAATTAAATCATATATTGTTATTTTTCATTGTTGCAGAAAAGGGCAATAATAGGTTATATTGATCTGTATAACTGTCACGAATTCGGTTAATGGACTTCCGTTTATTCACCACCAGAGGTCACCCTTTCCTTTACATTGACTCTCGCACAACACAAAAATGTCTTCCCCGTGCCGGGGCTGACGAGACGTGAGGATCCATCTGCAAGCTTATAAAGGAGACGTGGTATAACAGGCAGGGTCCACAAGGAAACAGTATATGGGGCAAAAACACAAGAACAGTACTAGGGCTAGCGTAGGTCACCGCTCGGCGAGACGAGAGGGAGAAATCCAGGAAAACAGGCAAAGATCAGAAACCGCAAATACACAAAGGCAAGGCAAGGCAAAACAGGGAAAACACGGAGACTCTGAAAGGGGTGCAGGCTAAACAATACTTAGCAGAGAATGGCAGTTTGAGTGGGTTTTATATAGTGAGTGAGGTGATTAGAAGCAGCTGTTTGCAATGAGTGCAATCAGTGCAGTGTGAAAATCGTGCAAAGAATGATGGGATATATAGTCCGGGGTGATGTGCAGTAGCAGCGTTTTTGCCTGTTTTCCTGGATTTCTCCCTCTCGTCTCACCCCTCTGGTGGTGAATAAACAGAAGTCCATGGACCGAATTCGTGACCAAACATGTGAAGGGTGAATCTAAAACTGCATATATAATGATTATTTATTTATTAAAATCTAGTATCAAGTATAAATAATATTATAAATTAATCTAAATTAATATGAAAGAAATCCTATAATAGAATTAATGTTGGGGTAACATTAAGTTAGTGAAACGATGCATCCATCTGTGTACTCGGTCAAGGTACTTTAATTCCTAAGTAATATTAATTAAAAAGATACACGTAACATAGAAGGAATTATTTTTCGGACCAATTTTTTTAATTGTTGTTTTTGTTATTGTAAAAGTCCATTAAAAATAATGTAGGTAATGTAACATGGCACTATACATAAAAGCTAAGACCAAAACATTTATCAGTGTCTCATCAGTTGACTTAAGATAGAACGCTTGATTGTGTTTTCCACTTTTAAGCAGAACTGGTATTGGTTACATGTACGTGGGATCGACTTCCAATGCTTTCTTCAGTAAGTGAGGAATATAAAACAATAAAAATGTGTTTTTTTTTACTCCTAAATCACCAAGAAATGATTGGGCCCTCTTGTGGTAAGAGAGAGGATTTACTGTAGCTTTGTAGTACTCCATGGGTGTGGTATATAGAGCTTAAATATTTCAAATAAACAAATTTAGTACATTATATATTATGTGTGAAACTGAAGAAACAATAGTGCATCCATAAAAATAGTAAGAACCTACAAGGCGAGCCTAATGGTGTGTTGACACCAAATGCGAAGCGAATTTTGTCTATCCGTGTGTTTGCATTGACTTTATATGTAATCTACTCGCACAAATAATTACATTTGCTTTTGGTGTGAAGACACCGTAACAGTTAATAAATGCTCAAGAATATAAAGTGTGTTAAAGCTTACCTAAACATTTCACTGTCCTCTATGGTGGCTAACCAGAAGCTATAGGAGTTAGCGTAATAGTTGCAGGTGCCGCGACCGTGACACTCGATGAAGGGAGCCGAGCGGAACTCTTCCAGACAAGAACCCGGAGAGGCCAGAGCCTGACCGGAGCCCTCAGCACCAGCACTGGTGTGCTGTTACACAGAGAGACAGCGTTAGACCTTTACACACTAGTCACAAGTTCACATTTTCATATAATCCTCATTGAAAATTATGAAAGCAAACAGATTTGGCTTCTTGTCAGTGATTATTTGGTGATACAGTAATGACCTTAGTGTTTGACAGAGTGGTTAACAGGGTTAAACATCCTGTACTTTAGTTTGAAACTGATTTTACAGTAATAAAGACAAAGTTAGGGTTGAATAAGTATAAGTATATTAATTTAATATAATGATAATGTAATTATATTGCACTAACAAAGTTGTACTGTAAAATGTATCAAATAAAAAATGTTTTATAGTACAACTGTAAAATTATAATTTATTAAAACATAGAGCTCTTATTTTGGCCGTTTTCAGGCAAATAAAGATATGTGCAGCACGTTTAAAAATGAAGTTCAGCACTGCGTTCATTTATACGCATGCAGCTCATAACATATCTAACTAAAATAAATGCATTAGCGAGCTGACTATCACGTATTGCCAAACCAATTGTATTTTGATATATTGTGCAGTCCTAAAAATGCTTCTTTATTCTCCTCACCATGACGAAAGAGTATCCAATCCAGAGAGAATCCCAACCACGAGGGCAAGGTGGGATCTGGATGGTCTGACTGTGCATAGCTATGACCATAGCAGGAGCCTCACAAACTGCACATCTGTCACAGGAAAACATGCATGCACATGAGAAGGACGAGGAATTCTTACTCATGGAAATATCAAACGATTCATAAAAGATCACAAACCTGCTGATGAAGGGTTTGATGCTCTCACCGGTAACAGGGGCCATGCTCATGGGCATGGGCTCGGGAGAGGTGAGCCAGTAGGAATAGTCATTACGAGAAGCGAAGTTACATACATTGTTGATGTTGCAGAAGAGGAAAGGCATTGGGCTGAACTTCTTTAGGCAGCTACCAGCTGTACCTATTGGGTAAAAAGAGCAGAACATCAAGGATTGTGTAACGTTGATTAATATTTCAGAATAAATACGTGATCTGTGTGACTGTCGTGCTAACCTAGGTCTTGTCCATGTGACCTCTCGTTGCCCTGGACATAAAGCAGCGAATATCCATCATAGATCAGCGTCGTTCCCTCTGGACATTGTGGAACATCAACACTCTGACTGTGGCGGGTTACAAGGAAGCCGTGATCCATTGAGGCAGGGCCAGGAGGGCCGATGCCACCTGGGAAACCACTAGGTCCTGGAGGTCCAGGGTACCCTCTGGGGCCTACAGAAAAGAGATTTTAGGAAATAAAATAGGGATCGGCAAGCATAAGCAATCTTATGCTGAAATTTGCAGAACTTTTCTGCTGTCTGGGATTGGTAATGGCTCTTCATATTGTATGTGTCCGTGCGCATACCAGAGGGTCCAGTTTGTCCAGGCTCTCCTTTGGCCCCAGGATGTCCATTATAGCCAGGTGTTCCATCAGATCCTTTTATACCCTGAAGTCCCGTCACACCTAGGAGGGAGGATGTGTGTTAGATGTCAAATGACTATTTTCATAAACTTGTAAGTTCAGATATTTGAAATACTCACCCTGTTGTCCTTTCGGTCCAGGGAAGCCTTGAATTCCAACTAGACCCGTGGGACCCTGAGGTCCTGGAAGACCAGAATCTCCCTTTATATATGTGTGTGGCCCAGGGGGTCCAGGGGGGCCTTCGCTGCCTTCAATGAAAAATTTTAAAGCAGAAATGTAGTACAATGTTTACAACGAGTATAGCATTCAGACCTAAACTGTCCATTATTATAGTAAAGATGTTTCACTATATACTAAAGCTCAAATAAGGATTTGAAGAAGCAGTTTGGTGGATACACAAAATGTGTTCTGATATTTTGTGTGTGTATATGCAAAATATTTTGTGTGTTCAGATGCAAAAGCCTCAAAGTGCCATTTGAAATTTTCTTCTAAAATGAGCATTTTTATCAGGTTCCTATGTTTATGTTCAGTTCTTTTATTAAATTACCATGAACAAAGAACACCTCTCCATGGCCCTTTAAAGTGAAATTACTGAACATCCACATAAGAGCTGAAAAAATACAAATTTTAGAAGAAAATTTCAAATGGCACTTAAAAGCTTTTGCATCTGAACTCTTCATATACAGTGGGGCAAAAAAGTATTTAGTCAGCCACCAATTGTGCAAGTTCTCCCACTTAAAAAGATGAGAGAGACCTGTAATTTTCATCATAGGTATACCTCAACTTTGAGAGACAAAATGAGAAAAAAAATCCTGAAAAATCACATTGTAGGATTTTTAAAGAATTAATTGGTATATTCCTCGGTAAAATAAGTATTTGGTAACCTACAAACAAGCAAGATTTCTGGCTCTCAAAGACCTGTAACTTCTTCTTTAAGAGGCTCCTCTGTCTCCACTCGTTACCTGTATTAATGGCAACTGTTTGAACTCGTTATCAGTATAAAAAAAACACCTGTCCACAACCTCAAACAGTCACACTCAAAACTCCACCATGGCCAAGACCAAAGAGCTGTCAAAGGACACCAGAAACAAAATTGTAGACCGGCACCAGGAGGGGGCTCCACGCAAAGATCTCCCCCCGTGGGGTCAAAATGATCACATGAACTGTGAGCAAAAATCCCAGAACCTCACGGGGGGACCTAGTGAATGACCTGCGGAAAGCTGGGACCAAAGTAACAAAGGCTACCATCAGTAACACACTGCGCCGCCAAGGGGGGGGGGGGGGGGGGGACTCAAATCCTGCAGTTGCCGACGTGTCACCTGGCTTACAGTAACATGGACATGTCCAGGCCAGTGAAGTTTGCTAGAGAGAATTTGGATGATCCAGAAGAGGATTTGGAGAATCTCATATGGTCAGATGAAACCAAAATATAACTTTTTGGTAAAAACTCAACTTTTGTTTGTCGTGTTTGGAGGAGAAAGAATGCTTTGTTGCATCCAAAGAACACCATACCTAATGTGAAGCATGGGGGTGGAAACATCATGCTTGGGGCTGTTTTTCTGCAAAGGGACAAGGACGACTGATCCGAGTAAACGAAAGAATGAATGGGGCCATGTATCGTGAGATTTTGAGTGAAAACCTCCTTCCCTTTCAGCAAGGGCATTGAAGATGAAACGGGGCTGGGTCTTTCAGCATGACAATGAACCCAAACACACAGCCCGGGCAACGAAGGAGTGGCTTCGAAAGAAGCATTTCAAGGTCCTGGAGTGACCTAGCCAATCTCCAGATCTCAACCCCATAAATCTTTGGAGGGAGTTGAAAATCCAAAACATTACTGCTCTAGATGAGATCTGCATGGAGGAATGGGACAAAAAACCAGCAACAGTGTGTGAAAACCTTGAAGACTTACAGAAAACGTTTGACCTCTGTCATTGCCAAACAAAGGGTATATAACAAAGTATTGAGATGACATTTTGTTATTGACCAAATACTTATTTTCCACATAATTTGCAAATAAACTTTTAAAAAATCCTAACAATGTGATTTTCTGGATTTTTTTTTCATTTTGTCTCTCATAGATGAGGTATACCTATGATGAAAATTACAACCCTCTCTCATCTTTTTAAGTGGGAGAAATTTCACAATTGGTGGCTGACTAAATACTTATTTTCCCCACTGTATATACATATATATACACATATATATATATACTGTATATATATATGTATATGTGTGTGTGTGTGTGTGTGGGTATTACATAGATAGATAATTTGAGAGCTGAGGTGTAATCTTCTAATTATTTTAAGCAATTATTTCCACAATCAATTCACCAAAATTTTGCACATCAAAAAGTAAACGGGTATGGAATATGAATATGAATAAAAATGAATAAATTTGATATTTTTATTAATACGTTGTATTATTATTTTTTCAAGATATAACAACATTAATATAAATATTTGATATTAAACTGAGTGTTTATTATTATTATTATTATTATGTACAATAATCTAAAACATAAAGCAATACATTTAAATTATGCTACCAATGTGATCTTATCTATACCAATTAAAATGTTTATTTGAATAAATGTGGATAGACACTAATAATAATATTCAATAGAAATCTGAGTTCAAGTTTTTGTTCATACCTATAAGACCTGGGAATCCTCTGTCACCTCCGTCACCCTTAGGACCGATCACTCCTTGCTCACCCTTTGTACCTGGAATGACACAGTGGCATTCAATCTACCATCTCTATTGAGCATTGTTTTTATACATATGAAGGATGACACTCAAAAAAGCATACAGAAATGCACTGCAATATTCTGTCAAGTTAAATTTGATTTTGAGTCTTACCAGGGAAACCAGCAACACCCTGTGGTCCCATCTCACCCTTTGGTCCATTATAACCAGGCAATCCAGGCTCACCCTACAGAGCACAACTGTATTAAAGGATCCCCTATCATTTTTAAAGGTACACTATTTATTTGTGAAGATGAAGCCTTAACAAACTCACAGGAGTACCAGTGAAACCTTTGTCTCCTGTATACCCTTGAGAGCCTTGTGAGCCAGGGAAGCCCACATCTCCCTTTTCTCCTTTAGCTCCAGCACTGCCAGGTATGCCAGATGTGCCTGGTTCACCAGTCGCACCTGTGGTAAAAATGTGATGTGGGTATAAGATGACACAAGCCACATTCAGCAGAATACATCTGTCAGTCCTGTTTTAGAGTCTTAAATACAGTTCAATACAGTTCACACACAGTTCTTTGGCTATCAGGAGTGACAACTGCGTTTTATTACCATAATGACACCTTTAAATTGATAGACTACTAGTAAGAGAATATTCTGTGGCAGAACGTCCTGTATGGTGAGGTGTTAAGGATTCACCTTTTTCTCCATGCTGTCCTTGAGCTCCCCGGTCCCCTTTAGGCCCCTCCATGGATGATCCTGGAAGTCCTCGCTCTCCAGGCCACCCTTGGTCCCCTGGGAATCCAGTCAGACCCTTCTCACCTTTGGTTCCAGGAATACCTGGACTCCCGGGAATGCCAGGAAGACCAGGGTTGCCTTGGTCACCTGTGTGGAGATGAGGAGAAGAATTAATTTAATTTAGTTACTTTTCAATAAAATATCTTTAGATTATACATTGAAAATAATGAACTAAAAATGTATTCATTTTAAGTAGACCTCCTAGTGCTCCACAACCTAATTATTGGGGATATGTGATTCTGACCTTTGCTGCCAGGTTCTCCATGGGTTCCTGGCAAACCTGTACCAGGTATACCTGAAGAAGAGAAATAATTGTTTGTCTTAGATCACTGTGCGCATGCACAAATGTGTGCATGAAAATGGCACAACTTGAAAGCATGATTCATCAGTTACTTGTGTACTTAAATGTTTTCAAAATGTATGAAATGTAGGAAGAACTGAAACCAAACCTATGAAAAAATGACTTATTCTTGCCTTATAAACATATAAACATGAACTTTTATACAAATGAGAGGGCCATCATCTGTAATCTTATAATCTTGTAATCTAAGGTGTTTACACTAGTTTTGAGGATGGCGCACTTGGCATTGATAGAGGATCTTGCTGCACACACTCTCAGGCAAGAGCACATCCTTAGAGACCGTCATACGTTTGCTTTGATAGGTTGCACGGAAAGCCCTATTATGAATTTGGTTTGGGTGTGTTTTAAGCAAATTACTAACCTTTACATTCAAAAGAGGAATACAAGTTGCGTGGTTCTCTGATTTAGAACATTAGAACAAAGTTAAGAACCAATTCATGTGCGCACGCTGTGCATATAAAAACAAATGATCTATGCAGTTATTACTGAATTAGATATCCACTGTCCCTAAAAGAGTCTTTTAATAGCCCAAGATATTACTCTAATATTACTCTAAAGCATGTTAAATTCACAGCATTTCCCTTTTTGAGCTACAAAATCTTACCAGGTTCTCCTCTCTCTCCTACGAATCCAGGAATTCCATCTACCCCTGCTTCGCCATTCTCCCCAGGCTGACCTGGTGGACCCTGTAGACCAGGCTCACCTAATCAGAAAAAAAAAATCATTAGGATTTTCACCACTAAATGGCATACACATTTTCACAAACAAATTATGATTAATCAGTTATTTGTGTACTTATAAATGTATTCACAATTTATGAAATGTAGGAAGAACTGAAACCAAACCTATGCAAAAATGATTTATTCTTATACAAAAAAAATTACTTATTTTCACCACTAAATGTATGTGGCCCATTTGAAGCTTGCTTTAAATGAATTTCATGCACACGTTTTGTTTTTCCTCAGAAGGATTCTAATGTAGAGAAACTTTTTAAATGTGTCTAGTGATCTTGCTGAAAAATCCAGCATAAACCAACATGGATTCCAAGCTGGTTTATGTTGGTTAGTGCTGGTCCAGGCTGGTTTATGCTGGTTAGTGTTGGTTAGTGTTGGTATAGTGCTGGTCCAGGCTGGTATATGTTAGTATAGTGCTGGTCTAGCTGGTGGACCAGCATATTCATGCTGTTCTCAAGCAAAATGGAGCTGATGATGCTGGTTCACCAGCATTGTCTTGCATAAGTGTCAGTAGGCCAGCTGTCTGTATGCAATCAATGTTTTGGGGACAAACATTGTATTTGCTTGCATATTTCTCTATTTACCACATTAATGATGCAAAGGAAAACAACATAAGGTTAAAACATATGATTTATTGAATTACATGATCACTTCTTTTTGATTATATGATAATATGATAGTTGTATATGATTTATATGAATTATACTGTATATGATTATATGATACATTATTTTGCTCCCTCTGCTGAAAGTAGAACTGAAAATTTTAATATAATGGAAGTTCTGAGAGTGGTTGTTTTTAAAGACTTTCATACTTATTTGGGAAGTCACATACTGTAGCCAAATCCAGCTGTCAGTCAAAAGGGCAAAAAGGGCACATAGTAAACGGTATGTCAGTGTAGTCAAGTCCATGAAATATTGTTATATGTTAATTAGTGATGGCATGCACTTTCAACAATTGTTGAAACCAAGTTAATTCAACCAAAGTCAATGGCCAAGGGTCCAACAAAAGGAAACACGAATCACCATAATGGCAACAGACATCAGCAACCTTTGTATATGTACCATAAGAAAGGAATAAAGCCAAACTGGTTTGTATAAGTGAATATGGTAATTCTGTTTTTGGAGTTAGTTGGGGTTAATCATCCTCTGGTGAGATTTTGATTTCATCTAAGTCTGTGTGGCTATAAGTCAGTTGTAGTTGTTGTGTTTCTGCTCACCTCTTCACTTTGTTCTGCTCTTGCTGTTTCTCTTATCCTCAGTGATTCTGCTTGTTAACTGCAGGTGTCATCACTAATGCTCAGTCATCACTTGTAGAGTAAACCTACTTTATTTCACTAACTACAACACTGCCTCAGTCCTTCTTTTCTTCTCTATAGATCAGGACCATATGAAAACTGAGGAGTGTTTGTTTAACACTGGGGATTTTACTGTGTAAACATGTAACCAGCAACATGTGTTTATCTTTATTAAATAAATTATTTAAAATAATTTGGAAATTCATTAAGAAACGTGATATGTAACACATACACAAGTTTTGTTGTGGTCTTGCTGGGATCATACCAGCACCCAAAATACAACAAATGCTGGTCCACCAGCACACCAGCATCCCAAACTAGTCCTAGCATGCAAAACACCATGCTGGTCCACCAGCACACCTGCGTATCGTTCTGTGGACCAGCAAACCAGTAACCAGCATGCAAAACATACCTTATTATGGTGACCAGCAATGCTGGATTTTTCAGCAGGGGACATTAAATGGGTGCCCTAAACAAATCTTAAGGAGAATTTCAGTTTGACTTACCTGGATGTCCTTGAAACCCAGGTTCTCCTGGAGACCCTGGAAACCCACTGACACCTTTCTCACCTGGTTTCCCTGGACTGCCTGCTCAGAAAATAATATGATTGGTATTATAATAAAATATCATATTATACTCCCAATGTGTAAATAGCACTGGCTAGTAATAAAGTGAATTTCTATGTAATTTGGATTAGACATTGTAATCATCTTGCCTGGGTAACCAATCAATCCTGTGTCTCCTTTAGGTCCTTGAGTTCCAGAAGTTCCTGGGATGCCCAATGTACCCTTCTGTCCCTTATGTCCAGGATCACCAGGGAAACCAGGGGCACCAACATTTCCCTGTAAGTATGAGATATAGGCTACGTTAACACTGTCAGTTTTTGGGATTGACAACTGCATTTACTTACAGGTCCCGTTCACACAGCAACTTACAGTTGCGTATGGATTACTATCTGTATGAACGTGCAACAGGAGTCAAGTCCATATTCCTTACCAGTAACCATAGCGACAGTGACCAAAGTAATATCAAAGATGGTGACGTCCGTAAAACTGACACGACAATCCAATCGAGCCGCAAGTTCATCCATCAAGTCTTCATTAACTGACAGCAGCTTTTATATTTGGGTGGAGAACAGAGCATTTGAGTCGCACTGACTGACTGGATATGAAACTTTCAGATGACACACAGCAGAGCTCATTTCACCATCACTGTAAGTTACCAAAACCACACATGAAGAAAACATGCAACACATGGTAGACACACATTTGTGCAGCAGAGCGGCTCTCTCGCGCTGAATGACGTGACAGACAACTAGTTGTCCAGTCCTGTTCCGTTCACACAGCGTGTTTTCCGAAAGAATGCGGTTGTGAGTCCTGAAAATTTACGGGTATGAGTTTGGTTACAGAATGCGGTTGTCACGCACGTAAATAACCATACACTGTGTGAACATAACCGTATTAAGGACTCAAATACATGACTGACAACCATATTCTGCTGCTGTGTGAACGTGGCCATAAGTATAAGATGAGACCAAGGAAGACATATACTCTATTGTTAATGTGCAAATTTTTAGTCATGATATTTATACTAATACAACAACACAAACCTTCTCTCCAGGGGGACCAGGGATGCCTATTCCTGCTGCACCAGGATCTCCTTTATCTCCTTTGTGGCCATCAGAACCCTTAAATCCAGGGTGACCCGTTGACCCACCAACACCTTTAATACCTTTTGGCCCCATTGAACCTAAAGAACCGCAAAATGTTCACTGATGAACACAAATTGTTCATCAATCGACATACATTACCAGAATTTTTTACATTAAACTTACACTATAGCTTATTGTAACAACCATGGTTAAAAAAAGAAATCATTAAATATAACAAAACTGCTTCACTGATTAATAATATTTGAAAAATTGTGAAAAGTCATGTGATGCAACCAACATGCAGGTATACTGTATAATACAGGAAATTATACCCAACAGACACGTTTTTCAAAAACAAACACAAACTCAACACACATGCAGAAGTGGAGAGCACTATATTTACCTGGGTATCCCATGTCTCCTCTCGAACCTGGGTCTCCAGGTTCTCCAGTTTGTCCTGGCTCCCCAGAGACTCCAGGGTCTCCTTTTGCACCTGCAGTGAAGCCGCAGTAATCAAATAATGTCCTCATTATATCATTATTGAATCATGTTACTTAAAGGGGTCATATGATGCTTTTTTAAAGATCATTATTTGGTGTATTTGGTGTAACAGAATATGTTGACATGCTTTAATGTTAAAAAAACACATTATTTTTCAAATACTGTACATTATTGTAAGTCCTCTATGCCCCGCCCCTCTCAAACACGTCGTTTTCAACAAAACCCCCTCCTACGACAAGCGCAGTCTGCTCTGATTGGCCAGCTGGCCCAGTGCATTGTGATTGGCCGAACACCGCAAGCACTCGTCGGAAATGTAACGCCCCTTACCATAATTGCGAGCTTCATCTTTCAAAATAAATGTAAAGACAGAGCCCCCCCGAAAGGGGAACAGCGTCTAGTGACAACACAGTGAGGAATATGGGTTTGCCGTACACAAGCTATGGTTTAAGACAGCTGACTCCACTGTGATGTGTCTTGCTCTCTCTCTCTCTCTCTCTCTCTCTCTCGGTCTTCTCTCTCTCTCTCTCTCTCTCTCTCAACTCTCGCTCGTGCACACACACACGATGCGCAAAATCCTCATTTGAACAGTCAACAGCAAATACTTTAACTAGTCACAAAACAGTAGCTGATTCAGAAGCGGCAGATTGTCATAGTAAAGTCAGAATTTCCTCCTCTCCTAGGTTCACGAAACGGTCGTCCATAAAATGCATTGCTGTTCTGTTGTAAGTAATCTTAAAGATTCCTAAATTCATCTACTTTCGGAAGGCCAAATAAAGTGCTTTTGCTTTCGCACTGAAACACACAGCGTCTCCCTGACATGGCTGCTTCAACACTAACTGCGGTTACTGAAACCACACCTTCTTTCTTTGCGTGAACATTTGGGCTGCATTATGCTAATATTTCCACATAGTGAGGTAGATATGTGGGGGCATGTTAGAACGAGCCGATTTAGGTAGGCATGGTTGACTCTTAAATTTTATAAAGAATATCTCTTGGATTTGAGACTTTAGTCTTTGCAGCTTCAGGGATCTTATCTATGCACAATCAGCTTGTAACACTCCAAAGAGAAAGGAAAACTTGAAATCGCATCATATGACCCCTTTAACAGCAACTATACTGTTAATTTGACTTCAGATTATTGCCTGGAAACTAACCTGGCTGTCCAGGTGAACCTGGCATTCCATCTTTTCCTGACATTCCAGGGTCTCCAGGCGTTCCAGGAATCCCCTTTTCTCCAGAAGGACCAGGATCACCTGATATTTAAGGTTAAAATATAAAGACTAATAAGTGTATAGTTCACTGAATTTCAACATAAATCAGCAAAATCTTTGATGGCGATCAGCCACCAATGGAAGCCAACAATCCAGAGATGTCTGCTTCCTTAAAACTCCAATAAAGATTAATGTTATTTTATTGTATCTGTTTAGATCATCTTCTAAACATAGGACCATTAGTTTTGGTCCTGAAACCTCTATGACAAACACCTCTTTCTCTCTGTACCTCTGTCTCCGATGTCTCCTTTCTCCCCTTTCATGTGTTCCATGTCAACATCACTCATGTTTCCAGGTGGCCCCTGTAGACCCTGCTCTCCTCTCTCACCCTTGGGACCTGGATCACCAAACACTCCCCTGACCCCAGTCAAACCAGGGTCACCTGAAAGAGACAGAACAACATCATAAAACTTTAGCTAATGCAACTCTGAATGTGCCCCTGTCAAAATAAGATAACAGTATCATATTTAGTCCAAATAATAAAAATTGTTTTAAATATGTGTTCTATTACCTTTTGATCCTGGCTCTCCAGGGTTTCCAACAGGACCTAAATGTCCAGGGTGTCCTGTAATTCCCATGATTCCAAATTCTCCTTTTGGACCTGAAAGATAAAAAAAAACATCAAAATATGAATCAGCTTAAGGTATACAAGCATGTGCAAGGAAAATGCCAGGAATAATGGCTGCTCACCACGTTCACCAGGGAAGCCATCTCTTCCTGGAGGTCCTTGTTCCCCTGGCAAACCTTTAGATCCTGGGACACCTGGGACACCAGGGCTACCCCTGTCTCCTGGAGGGCCAGGTATGTCTAAACCAGGTAGGCCTTGATAACCTTTCTCACCCTTTATACCGATCCGACCTAAGACATCATCAAGGCTTGTTATAAACCATGTAACATGTGAACATCTAGGCAGGTGTATGCATATACTGTACATCTTTGTGGGTGCGAATCAATAGAAAAACTCACCAAGCGGTCCAGTTTCTCCAGGTGGCCCCATTGTTCCAGGTGGTCCAGGTTCTCCAAGCCCGGGAGGACCTGGCGGCCCCACTACACCACGAGCTCCAGGTGGTCCAGGATTACCTGCAAATCCAAAATAAATTTAATGTTATTACACCCACTGAACCCATCTCCTTTGATTTCATGCAAACCATTTCTCCAACACTCTCTTCCAGTTTGAGGTTCAAACACTTGAGGCATTGAAAGCATTGTCTGACACCTTCCTTAAAGGAATAGATCCTCCTGTCTGAACTGGCCCTCATAGAAACTGCACCTCATTGGTTAAATCCTACCTCACAGACAAATCTATAAAAAACAACACACTGTTCTGCCTGCCTTTCAAGGCCCCACAATCAGTGCGAGAAATTCTGCATGCCTTGCCAGTCTGAAAACTATAGCATCATCTTAGTCAGCCAGAAACCTGAGGAAAGTGTTTGGCATGGATCATGTCCAAAATGTTGGTTAGGTATGTTTTAAAGTATGACAGATGGTTTGAGCTGTTTTATGCTGGTCCTTAGTTGGTCATGAGCTGGTTGAGGGGAATGGACGTTGAACTATTCTGCGCCCTCTCGAAAACGGTCTGGGACTGGAGTGGTCTTCCCCGGAGGAGCCCACTCGCAGCCGCCTGGACAAAATCCCCTCATCAAGCCCCTCATCAGCGAGCCTCTCCGTTTTTCCCGGAGGTCCACGATGAGCTCACTAGATTGTGGCGCGCCCCCAACTCAGCCCGCCTGCGTGCTTCATCTTTTTCTGTCCTCACCTCTGTAGTTGGCACCGAAACGAAGGGGTATGAAAATCTGCCTCCCTTGGACGAGTATGTGGCCGCACACCTCTGCCTGCCCACTGCCATCAGGTGGAAAGCGAAAGTCGCTCACCCCTCCAAGCCGTGCAGGACAATGTCTTGCGCTTCATTTTATGGCAGTTCTCCAGGTCTTTCAGGCCAAATTCCTCCACTGCATGAACGAGTCTGGACCGGATCCGGCTTCTTTCAGGGAATGCGCAGTCTCGCTACAGCCAGACCACCCCTCAAACTGCCACGCGTATTTTTTCAAGCACCGCAATTTCAATTCGCTCGAAGACACCCGCGTTTCAGTGGGTGGTCCCCAACTTGGTTCAAAGCAAGGACGCACACGTCCTGCGCTCCGAGGTGATGAATTTACTGGCAAAAGGAGCCGTGGAAACGGTTCCTCCAGCTCAGAGCGAGTCGGGTTCCTACAGCCGTTACTTCCTCATCCCCAAAAATGATGGCATCCTTGATCTCAGACACCTGAACTCATGAAACGGTCGTACAGGATGCCCACATTGAAGCAGATCCTCTCACAAATACACCCAGGGGACTGGTTATTTTCTCTGGACCTGAAAGACACTTACTTTCACATCCACATAGCCCCCCGTCACAGATGATTCTAGAGAGTCGCCTTCAAAGGAGTGGCTTATCAACACACGGTCTTTCTCTTTGAACTGTCTCTGGCTCCTCGCACTTTCATGAAGTGCATGGACATGGCTCTTTCCCCTCTGAGGCAGATGGGAATCCACATTATGAATTATCTCGATGACTGGCTTGTCTTAGCCCAGTCAGAGGCAGAGCTGCTATCTCACAGATCCCTCCTCCTCAGCCACTTAGAATGCCTGGGACTCAGGGTCAATTTTGCCAAGAGCGCACTGTCCCCCAGCCAACAAATTTTGTTCCTGGGAGCAGTTTTCGACTCAGCCCAAACTCAGGAAATGCTGGCAGTGCCCTTCAGATCTTCTTGCTGGACATAAGGGTACACCATGTTCTGGTCCGCTCGGACAGCATGACTGTGGTGTCCTACATAAATCACCAGGGAGGGCTCTCCTCTTTGTCATTTCTCCAATCACAAATACAGACATGTGTTTTATGTTACGCGGCACGATTGCAACACGTAAAAAGACAGTATAAGTCATTATAATCCGTAATTATGTCCCCACTGGATGCAACAAATGCCTAATTTATAATGGGTTTTAATGTTTTTGTCTCGTCGCTCCAGGAGATGGCATCACAGTGTGGTGAGGGGTGTAAAATTTTCATCACACGCTTGAGGTATTCGGCCAATCACAATGCACTGGATAGCTGGCTATTCACAGCACACCTCGCTTTTTAGACCAATGAGCTTTGTAAAAATCGACACGTTTCAGAAAGGCGGGGCATAAAGGAGAAACAATAATGTATAGTATGTGGAAAATAAAGTGTTTTTTTAACCTTAAACCGCATAAACACATTTCATTACACCCAAATTACACCAAAATTTATTTTAGCAACATCATATGACCCCTTTAAGCCTACCAAATGCTAAATGGGAATCAGACTTATCTATTACCTCAGATGTCGCCTTCTGGACACAAATCTGCAAAAATATGTACTGTACTTCATGACAAAAAATGCCAACCTGCAACTTATACAGTATAAAGTACTTCATAGATTTCACATAACTGGACATAAATTATTTAAATTGGGTTTTACTTCAGAAACATGCTCACATTGTACACAAAACACCCCAGACACATATTTTCACGCAATTTAAACAATACATTCAATTACTCCTAGTGGCTCTAACAATCACCAAGAAAACTATCCTCATGAAGGAATACCATACATATTACATCTTGGAAAAACTTGCTAATAGAATACATATCCATGGAAAACCTGTCCACTTCCATTCAAAATAATACATTAGAATTACACCCCTCTTGGTTATCTCTCATAAACTTCCAACAATCATGAATCCGCTGACCTTTTTTGTCTGAAGCCATCGTCAACGATACACCTTCATCAATATTTAAGCAAGATTGGGGGAGGGGGCTTATGAGGAGGTAGCAACACTGACTAATATAAAACCCAATTAAACACTTATAAAAGATTAATTAATCTCGCTCTCTCTATGTCTTTCTCCCCTCTTCTTTTTTCCCTCTCTCTCTCTCTCTTCCTGCCTCTGGGCCCCAGTTGGCTGTGGCATCTCAGTCCCTGTCCTGTGTGGTTCAGATTAGTTGTGGGTGGGTGTGATGTGGGGCCGGAGACCTTGTACCTCCAGCTTCACTCTTAAAAATAAAGGTGCTTCACGATGCCATAGAATAACCTTTTTGTGTAAAGGGTTCCATTAAAAACCTTTAACATCTGAAGAAACTTTCTGTTTCACAAAAGGTTCTTTGTGGCAAAAAAAAGGTTCTTCAAATTACAAAAAAGTAAGAAAGAGATGATTCTTTAAAGAATCTTTGACTGAATTGTTCTTTCTGGAACCAAAAATGGTTCTCCTATGGCATCGCTGTGAAGAACCTTTTAACCCTTTATAGGGCACTCATTGAAATGCTTGGAAATTCAAAATTTCAACCCTGCAGTGTTTATGGAGGCTATTACAAGGCTTTTGAACTTTTGTGACTTAAAAAAAATAATAATTTTAATGTTGCAAATCAAGGTCAATGAAGTTAACATATATGGGTTCCCGCCAGTTATGGTCATCCCCCACCAAAAGGGTTTATGTTAAAATATAAGGACAACACAATATGAAAATTACAATAAAACATACAAAATAGATAAACTTCATAGAATATTTAAGAACATTTTTTCTTTTATTTAGGAACATTTCTTCTTTTTCATGTGTCAAAATCACTTAGGCAACTACTTCTTTGATGAAAAGTGGATATATACAAAAATATGAAGTAATACATAAAATAATAAAAAGTATTAGTAAACATTATACCTTAATAGTATATTTATTTAGGAATATTCTTTTCCGTTTATTTTGGATTTTTTTCTTTCACGTGTCAACAATTCGAGTCCCAGTAAATAGGCAACTGCTTCATTGGTACGCAATAAAGCAGTGCCGTTCAGTAATGAGGCTAAGGAGAACATTCCAGACCCTGTAGACCATGTTTGACCTCAGTATGTTCTGCTTCCTGCTGCAGTACTTGCAGGTCTAGCTGTTGGTGTAGACAGCTGCAAAAGAAAAGTGAGTTTTTGAGTCAATATCAAGCCCACTTTGAATTATTTGTGAATAAAAAAACAGTAACAGTAAAGTGCAGATCTGAAAACATAGAATATTGACATATAAACTGTAAATATATTATAAGAAGGGAAAAATAGCACTAGTAAGTAGGAATGCACCGATACCCCTTTTCCCAGTACTCGCCCGATACGATACTTTTAATTTTTGTACTTGCCGATGCCGAGTAACGATACCGATATTTTTATTGCATTTGTACATTTTTTAAATATTGGGTACAGAAACCAAAAGATTATGTATAATGTTAGTTGGTTAATTTAATTTATCAAATAGATACAGTCAAGCCTAAATTTATTCAGACACCTTCAACATTTCTCACATTATCACAGTTTATTCGCTATAGTTTAGAAAATGGTAATAAAATATGACAAGAACTCATACTGTGTTAAACTGTGTCAGAACAAATTCAGCTTGATAATGTCAGATAACTTTGATAGAAAAGCATGTAATGGATTACAATCAACCAAAAACTATTTATACAGCTGTCAGTATTTACACAAATAAAAAGAATTTGTCGGGGGAATCTTAGCCTAAGACAGCCTGTAGTTTATGGGCAATGCTTCAACAGCTTATGCAAACCCTGAACTTCCAGTTTTTTACCCGACTCGGTGGAATAGTTTTTGGTCCCAAATTTGTATAAATTTTACTGGTAGTCCACTGTATGAAGAATTTTGGGGTATAATATATCACAGTTTAGTTTATTTTGCTATCCTCACTTACATAAATTAACTATAGTGTCCTACACCCACTAGTAAAAAAATATCAAAAATTATATCTGGTCTCTGAATAATTTTTGGTTTGACTGTATATCCTTCTGTTATTTTCACACTTAATTATGCCCATTACAATGTATTTGACAAGTTTTTGTTACTGCACGTATTTGTGCTCTCTCTATGGTAGCCTACATCATCTTTAATTAATAGCATTAGAGCTGCTCCATTGAAGCAGCTTAGTACTGTAATCACGCACTTTGCTATAATAATGCAGGGAACCACTCGCTATAAATCTCCTAACTGTGATATTTTCATAAATAGAAGTCACGTTTTTTTAATCTGAAACGTGCAGCGATTTATTTTCCAAAGCCACTCATATAATGCAGAAACACTCGTGAAGCAAGCAAAATACGCGCAACGTGCACACGTATTTGTACCGGTGCAGAATGAGAGGACAGTAGTACAGCCTAGTGCATTTCACACAGGCTGTTAGTTTCACTTTCGCCAGAAAATCGTCTATGCTTAAGGGTAAAAATAAATGACATTTATAGTGAATACCCCTATAAATGGTCTTAATTTTTACGATTTAGTTTTAATCCAAAAGATGCGTGCTAAGTGAGCGAACATCAATAAAGATCACACAAAAGTGCGCGCGCTCTCTCTCTCTCTCTCTCCCTCCCTCCCTACCATTAAGTAAATTGTGCATTGTTTTACTTCTTTTTGACATATCCAACCGAACTACAAACTTTCCAGTGATGTCTGTGAGAAAGGGAAATTCGCTCGACAAGCTTCATCTGCGCCGCCGTGCACTCAATCCACTAAGCGTGCTTTGTTTATCAGCTCGCGCAAATCAGCTATACAGGCATTAATACTGAATGTTTTATATTCATTGCATACATATACTTTGTAGACATCTTTAATCTCTAATAATTCCATTCTGCTGTCAGTGTTTCTTTGTCTGAATATGGCACGTAACACATGCTGTGTGGCATCGGCTTTTGGTATCGGGGCATTTTAACGAGTACGAGTACAAGAGCTCAGTATCGGTGCATCCCTACTAGTAAGTACTGGTGGTACCACTTATTTTAGCGGTAATAATGCTCACAGTAAAAAATAAACTCCAATATATGCCATAATAACATAAACTGGGTTAGTAGTAAAAAAAACAATTCATAAGAATAATCCAAAAAAACACAACAAAAAACTGTTGTAAGTTAAACATATTTCACTATTTATGGCTTGATAATTTCAATAAATGGCTTAAGTTTCCCACTGGATCACTAACCTGTGGCAACATTCAATGCACTATTGAGTACTACTGTCCTACATTATAATGCATTAAGTGAAAAATAGCACTATAAGTACTGGTGAAACCACTTATTTTAGCAGAAATAAGTCTCACAGTAAAATAAACACTAATGTATGCCATTTAAGTACAATAAAACTATTATAAGGTCATAAAACTGACCAAAATTACACATATTTCACTATTTATGGCTTGATCATTTCAATAAATGGCTTAAGTTTTTCACTGGATCACTGTATAATGTTATATCAACCTGTGAAAACATTCAATGCACTATTAAATACTATTGTCCTACGTTATAATGCATTATTTGTAAAAAAAAAAAAATGACCTAAGCATGGCTCACTAGATGCATCGGGCGTATATCTAAAAATGGTCACTCTGTCGCTTGCGCTAGTTTTACCTGAATGGGGCGTATGATCAAATATGATCACACCATCTTTCATGTCCAACTTTCACTAATTTCTAGAAATCCTACGCAAACAACAGCTATCTCAACATTTAACACAACTATTCAACCATGTAATGTGTGAGTTTCATTAACTTACCATTGTTTGTTTTGATGCTATTTCCATATTTGTGGGAGTAGGTAGGAGCGTAAATCCGTACTTTACAAGAACCGGAAGGACGCTGAAGTTTGAAATGCCCCAGGCAACTCCTGATTGGTCAGATGCCATGGTGTCACTATCTGTGACGTAGACTGATATCTGTTGATTGGCTGGGAGAAATCCACGTGCTTAAACGAGCTCACGGAGAGGCATGTAAACGCTATTGTGAATGGTCGATTTAGTTACCAAAATATGGTTCTTTGCCCGAAAAGGGTAAAGCACCTTTATTGTAAGAGGTTGTACCAGCTTTGCCATAGATTTCTTGCCTCTGGCTGGTTCAGCACTACATGTCTTGCTTTTTTAATGGGTAAGATGATTATTATCAAATTTATGGAGATAAACAAGGGAAAGAAGGCGAAGAAAAGAGGGAAAGAAAAGAGAGAGGAGGGAAAAGAGGAAGAGAAAGGGGAAAGAAAAATAATTTACATACACACAAAACAATATATATATTAATTCCTATAATATAATAATATATCACACACAGCGGTAATGCGACGTGGGTATGGTGGCAGGGTTTTGCCCTGGGTGGTTCTCGCTGCAGTCACGTATTTTAATGCATTCACACACTAGTTGACACATAGTTACGTCTATCATGAATTTAACAATAAATGTAGGAAAACGGAAAGGAAAAAGAAAGAAAAAAAAATAAATAATGGGGGTCATCTTATGCATGCTACGGAGGGCCAGAGGCAGCCTTATAATACTCATACATATTAATGTTGCTGGTGTCGGTATTACTATAATACTACCTATTATTTATTATTATATTATTATATTATTATTATTATTATTATTATTACTATTTGTCCTCTTCCTGATCCTCCAACCTCCCCCCGGTTCCTGATGAATGAGTTTATTGTTAATATTGTTATTATTGCTACAATTACTAATACTATTATTATTGCTATTTGTCATCTTCCTCATCCTCCAACTTTCCCCTAATTTCTGATTAATTGAGTTCATTATTATTATTGCTACTACTATTACTATTATTACTTATCACCTTACTCATCCTCCATCCTCTGATTTTTGTTATTAATGCTACTATTATCATCATTATTACTATTGTCATCATTACTATTATGGTTTTTGTTTCTGTTACATCATTTAAGAAACACATTACTGGTCTGCTGTAATTTTCTACAGGGACTTTGTTATATACCACACCCAGCCTACACTCTACACCAAACACTCACGCAAATTCAGGTGGCTGTCATGTATGTTTGGTATTTTATATTTGATTTGTCACCTGTAAATAGTATATCTGTGTAGCGTCTGGACCACTCAAACACACAATATATATTTTGTTAGCTAGATTTAACAAATACTCTGTAACACCCCAGGAAGCCGAACAGGCCCCTGGTTCCATTGTAACCCTGACACTCGATACATTTACATTTACGACCTCCTGGAATTTAGGAAAATCGCTTCCTTGCACATAAGGAAAATCCACAAGGGAAGGACTTTTCTTTGCTAATTAATTAATAGGAAAACCTTTCTTTGAATGAACACACATGATCCTTCAGGTCATTGGGTATATTATTGTCATCGTGTATTTTGTCTTTGAAATTGTATACTGTTATGCAGGCTTATAATCGAAACACACTCCTGTCAGCTTACATATATATATATCTCTACCATGTGTAGTACCTATGAATTCGTATTCGGATGATCTAATTGAGAGTGTATATTGTATGTTTACACCTACGCAACATATTAGTGTTCTAAGAGTCTTTAATAATTTTATCCAAGTTTCATATGCAAATTACCATGATTTCAAACAAAGGGCCATAAAAACGCCCCAGTATCTCAGAACCCCCACTTGAGATTCCGGACTTCCTCATTGGACAAGCCCATCTTGAGAGGCGTGAATCTTTGCAGGCTTTAAAGGCCACACTTCATGTGACCAGCAGTCGGTGGTTCTGTTAGGTTTCGATAAGATGTGAGCTACAACGCTCCAGGACATCCTAAGTTTTGTGCCAGGCTTTCGGCCTTGTCCTTTCCATTTCACCAAGATTCTCTGTCTCAAACTGGTTCTTTTCATCAACTATTTTCAGCAAGATCTTGGGCCTTAAGATGGCATCAGGAATCTATTTTCAGACAGACGAGACTCGCAAGTACAAACTTAGTCTTATTAATTGATACATTAAGTATCAGTTACACCTTTTTACAAAGGTGTGTTTGAACTAAGAATCTGACGTTTCCCTCAGGTGTAGATCTGCTGAATATGCAAATGTTTCAATAACTTCAGTCTTATTTTTCGCTTCTCTTTAAAAAGGGTAAGCTTAACATTTACATTACAAACTGTGTGTGTGTGTGTGTGTGTGTGTATGTGTATGTTAGACCAGTTTTCAGGTGTTATGTAGGATGTAGACCAGTTTAGGTGTTTATGTAGTATGTGAGACTAGTTTAAGTGTTTATGTAGTTAAAAAAACCTTACTTGTATCACACTTGACATTGTTCAATGTTTGCTCATAACTGGAGTAACTTAATCATGCAGATTTATGCTACAAGCTTTTGTAGAATTGTACAGTAAGAAAGTTATTTCCCTTAACCAGGAAATTAACGTTCTTAGAATTGACAAGACAGTTGACCCTGAGAGGTCAGCTAAATATCTACAGCGGATCTAAATATTCATAATTAATTATAACTAGTTATGATTAATATTCATATTTCCCATGAGCTGATTCATTACAATCTGTTGCTAATAAAAAAATAAAAAAAAGTCTGGGAGCCTGCTTTGGCAAGGCAGAGGTCGCGTTGCACAACCTCCTCCTTTACACTTTCCCCCGATCGCCCTGATCCCACAGGCAATCAGGCGAATCAGGGAACAGAAACACAAGGTTCTCTTGATGGCCCTGCTCTGGAGAAACCAGCATTGGTTCTCAGAGCTGTCTCAGCTGCTCGTAGCAGCCCCATGGCCCATTCCCCTGAGGCGGGATCTCCTCTCTCAGGTGAACAGGACAATATGGTTGTGGGCTCTGCACCTCTGGCCTCTCGATGGTAGCCTGCAAACCTCCCCAGGTGTGTTCTAAACACTATTTCTCAGGCTAGAGCTCTGTCTACAAGACACCTCTATGCCCTTAAATGGTCTGTCTTCTAGGCCTGGTGCACAAACAGCAAAGACCAACCTCTGCGCATATCAGTGATATTGTCCTTCCTGCAAGAGCTGCTGGATAAGGGATGCTTACCATCTACGTCAAGGTTTATGTAGCACCTAAGCGGCATACCCTGCTCCTATAGCCAATTGGTGGCAGGAGACACTAGTTGTATGTTTTTTGAAGGGATCAAGGGGCTGAATCCGCCGCCACTCACTGTCCCTACATTGGGATTCCCCACTGTTCTGAGGGCTCTACAGGGCCCTCATTGAAGCCGCTCAGTTTCGAACTGACCTTCAGTCTTGTTGCTCTTCATGGCATAGTTTTGAAATACTGCAAGAATCTACGCCGTGCAGTTACTGCGTGATTGAAAAAGGCTTCAGTTTAGGAGAAAAATTACTTTTTTCCCATAGCTTCTTAGCGATGCAGTACTCATTCCCATATCTCAGGGAACTGAGGTTAACGTTAGTAACCAAGTACGATTTCCGCTCAACAGCTCAAGAAGATCTGACAGTTTCTTGTCCAGGCGTTTGTCATTACAAGAATGAACTACTGCAATGCTCTATTGTCCTTCAAGCATGCACAATACAACCTATGCAAAGTATTTAGAACATGACTAGTCTTCAGTCAGAGGCCCTTTCACATAGTTTCCCATTGCTTTAGAGCACTTTTCAACTTGTTTTCCACCCTGTTTGTCAGCTTTTCAAAACACAGTGAAAGTTCACCAGACAGTTTGCATTATCTGCAATGACTGGATGATTTTGAAAATCATCCGTCTCACCCAATATTTGGTTGGTGTGCTGTCCTTAAAGAAATTTGTAATTGCCAAATTTTTTATGCCCAAATTTTCCCAGAAGATCAAACTGGTCGTGGTTTACGCTTAAATGAGACTGGAACCTAGGGTCATGTTCCTTAGTTCTTCAACTTATTTATATTAACCAAGAGTTTCCCCAGACAGTTAATTTTTGTAAAGCCACAAAAAATCTTTTTCTACTTTTGGCAATGCATCAGTAAAACCACCAGGATATTTTTCAAATGCACTCTTTTGTTCACAACTTCCGAACTCAATTACAATGAACAAAATTGTCTGTTAAAAGTTTCTTAGTCAGCTCTAAAGGAAGTACTTTCAGAACATCTGGTAAATAATCTATTCAAAAGTATTATGTGAAGCCAACACAGTAAATGTACCTTTGGTTCCCTGTAGTCCAGTTGGCCCAGTACTTCCCTCAGTTCCAGGAACCCCTGGCATTCCAGGATTACCCTTCTCCCCTGGAAATCCTGGCAATCCTGGCTGACCTATGGTACCTTTAGGACCAGGAAGACCCCTGCCAGGTTCACCCTGTATATAATATAGTTTAGGGTCAATGAAAAAGTGATATAATTTTTTACCCTTTTGTATACAACCATAATACGTGAAAAAGTCTAAATGACATCCACCATCATACTTTTTGCCCAGATGTCCCTGCACGACCAGGCAAGCCATCCTGACCTGGTTGGCCAGGCTCTCCTGGAATCCCAGCAGGACCTGGAATACCAGAGTATCCTAGAAGAGGGAAAGATGGACAGTTAGAAAGGTGATAGAGTCTAGATTAGATCATTTAAACTAATTTGACACCCATTTATGCAAAAGTAATTCTCACTACAGTCAGCCAGAATAAAGACTAACATGTGAATTCATGGAAACCTAGAATATTTGCCACTATAGCTCTTTTATCAATTATGAACTTTAAGGTTTAATAGTTAAATGTGCAGGGTATTAGTGCATTTCACCTTAAAAAATTTTTTGACACTTATAGACACTATATATGGTACTTGCCTTTTGGTCCTGGGTGCCCAGGAATGCCGATTCCTGGCGGTCCAGGGTCACCTTTGTCTCCTGGGAGTCCTGAAACTCCACGTTCACCTGGAAAACCTGTGTCACCTGAGTGATAAAGTGAAAGAGACGTCAGTACAACCAGCTCTGCATCAGAGCACTGAGTCCAATTTTTGAGCAGGATGACACGTTAGCATAACCTGAATTTACCTTGAAGTCCAGGTCTGCCAGTCTCTCCACGAAGTCCTGGGGAACCCTGAGGTCCAGGTAAACTTATAGTTTTACCAGCTTCACCTTTAGCTCCTACAAAGATATTTGAGATTGTGATTGTTTTAAAGAACAGAACAATGACAACCAGTGGATAAGCACATTTTTTATCTAAATCACTGACCTGGTAATCCTGGCCTTCCTGGTGCACCAGGCAAACCTGCTGAGCCTTTTTCACCAGGTTCACCTGGCCGACCTATGCCTGAAAGACCTGGGGGACCTCTCTCACCCGGAGGACCGAGAAGACCACGATCTCCATCCAGGCCACGATCACCCTTAATACCAAATCTAGCCTAATCACATAAAAAAGATTTATGAATCAAAACAGCAGTTAGTCCATGGTTAATAAAATATTGCAGTATAGACTTTGGGATTCAGATACACTGTAAATTAGATGTAAAAGTGAATTCAGCTATTTGCCAAGCCTGTTTTGGTGGATCTTTCAGACTTTGTACTCACAGGCTCTCCCTTTGGTCCAGGCTGCCCTGGCCGGCCATCTTTCCCTGAGAACCCATCAACACCTGGAAACCCTCTGTCTCCAGTAGTACCAGGTAAACCCTTATCTCCTTTCAGCCCTGGAGCCACAAAGACATCCCCAGGCTCACCTTGAGCACCAGGGGCACCCATTAAACCTGAAGAGCCACCTTGACCCTAAAGTTGAAGGACAAGCAAAAAGAAAGGTAAAATTTATATTGACAGGATTCTGTAGTGTTTACAGCCACATTTATATTGGTCACCAAGGGCGCCGTAATGGAGGGGAAGGTTAGGACGATTCCAAGGTAGAGGGGACCCGAACATGATTTCTATGAAGGGGGAAAGGAGCGTGAAGGGGCACGAGTAAATATGCTCTTCTTGGGGTCCAGAAACCATGGTGGCACCCCTGGTGGGTACAGTGCATTACTGATGCATTTGTGTCCAGGGTGCCACAAAAAACTGACATACTAAGTAATACATGTTTAATTAGGATGGAAAATATACATACAGGAATTCCAGCAGGCCCAGGAGGTCCTGTCACTCCCTTCACTCCTTTACTCCCCGCTTGTCCAGGATAACCTAAAATGAAAACATCCAGCGTGATGCATAATCTCAGAAAGAACAAACATACCAAAACAAAGCCTTGCTCACTGCTTCTCACCTTGCTGACCCTTTGGCCCTGGAGGACCAAGCAAACCTGGTGGCCCGAAAACAGTGCACTCTGTGCATGTTTCACCTTGATCACCTGAAAGAGCAGAAAAACTCAAATTTTGATAAAAACCAAAAAACTACAGTAAACAAATGGATGATTGAATGACCTCCTCACCTTTCTGTCCTATCTCTCCTTGCAACCCAGGAGGTCCAGGAGGGCCTTGAGCTCCTTTTTTAATATTACAGTCTTCATCTAAAATAGAAATAACAACACCAGTGACACTTCTTTCCATGAGTTTTTATGATATTACAGCAACAGTTATTTTTGTTTAAGAGGTTCTTACTGATCTGTCCTGGCGGTCCAGGGGGGCCAGGTTGTCCATCAGCTCCTCTTGGACCTTCAAGAGACAGTCCATCAACTCCTTTATCGCCCTTCTGGCCAATCTCTCCAGGGAAGCCAGGAAGTCCAGGAGGACCAGGAATATACCGGCCTGCAATAAACCATGATAATTAAGAAAAAGGATAATTTTTGTAAACTACTACATTATGCCAACCTAATTCTAACAATTAATCAGAGTGTGCTTTTCTCACCTGGGGGACCAGGATCTCCACGTTCTCCTGGATAACCTGATGAATGAAGAAAACAGATGAACAAATAAAGACACTGCAGAATTCGACAGGACAACCGGATACTGACAAGACATTATGCAGACATCACCTGTCTCTCCTTCTGCTCCAGGGGGGCCAGAAGGACCAGGAGGGCCAGGACGACCACCACCCTGTAAGATAAATATTATAATTAGCCAAGACCAGTCCATAAGATTGTTCTAAGTGAATCAGGTGCGTAAGTAGTGTGTTGCTTTGATAGTCTTCAGTAGAGTTTCAGTACAGCAAGCATTATCTTAGTTTTTATGGAGTTGGATAACCACTTACATAACCTGGTGGTCCTCGTTCTCCTTTGTCCCCCTAACATGAACAAAAGTCATAATAGAAATAAATGAAATAAAAAAATGTATATGTTTAGAGGCACATCGTGACTTTTCAAGAAGTATTTTCTTACCTTAAAGCCATCAAAGCCAGGAGTACCAGGGAAGCCCCGATCCCCCTATCACAATCAAAGTGATTTAAAAAAAATCTGATTAAAGTATTTGAAATAAGAGAGTATGACTAACTACAATCAAATTTAACAAAAACACATTGCTGATGAGATCTGAAGTCACTGTTCAAGATCACCATACCTTTTCTCCATTCTGTGCCTCTTTCCCTGGTTTCCCCTTTGAAAACATAAAGTGAAGTTCAGATTTCACATAATATAAAATACTATCATATGATGAGATAGTAGGTCAACAATCATTTCTAATAAAAAACAAGATGTACAGTGAGGCCTAAAATACACTTTATGGCTTAAATGAATATGTTATTTAAGACTGATTATTAACCTTGAAATAGTGCACAAAGTAAATGAGTGACATTGATAATGTGGCTCTTTGTACAGAGGTTCAAGATGCTCTATGAAGATGATCATCAAGTTTTATGCAAACTTGTGGAGTTCATGCAGCTTGAGTGCTGCAGTCTAAAGCAAAAGTGGGACAAAGCAAATACTACAGCTTTCTCAAACTTTTAAAATTTTCTTCAGACAAACCTTTAACTTGTTGTGATGACAATATAATTAATAAGTAAAAAATAATTATTATTATTAAAATAGAAAAGCACTTCACTAGCGGTGTATGAAATTATAAGAGTTAAAGCTGACTGATTTATGCTAAGTGTATTTAATAAGTAAATATTTGTGTTGTTGTACAGGTCACTTACGATTGGCCCTGGTGTGGTCCTGGTCACCTTTCATTCCATGTTGATGTGCGTGCACAACAAAACCATTGGAAATGAGGGCAAGGCAAAATTAATTGTTTTTGCTATCCCTTTTTCAAGACAATCATTTCAAAAGAGTATCATTAGACCAAACTCAGGAAAGTCGTAAGAAAGATTTAAACAACGGTTAAATTTTGTTTTGCAGGTCAGACATGGCAACATAACACACAATAGGTATTTATTATAGTAGTAGTAGGAGTAGATAGTAGTATGATATGTATGTAATTAAACTGTATGAGGTTAAATATATTTTTTAATATATACAAAAAATGTATAAAGATTTTCCTAATATATTATTAATTATAGAATTGATTCGGTACAATGTGGTTATATTTGTATTTGAGTCCATAATTTTGTGCTGCCACTTACCCTTTCCCCTTTCTCTCCTTTAGAGCCTATTTCACCCTGGAAAATATGCAAGACACATGGAACACTGAACAATGTAACTTAAATATAAGAAATGTAGCCCCCACGTATCTGGACACTTAAAACACATGTAAAAATATTGATGATACCATACCGGTGTTCCAGGAATATAAATTGTTGTTCCAGGGCCTTCATGTTCCTCTGATCTCCCTGGTGGACCAGGGGGACCGGTTAAACCTTTTTCTCCCTGAAAAAAGAAACAGGACATGATTATGATAATTAGTGAGGCTAAACTTGTAAAGATGCCAATCAGCTTTGGTGATGCAACAGGTGGGGGCTGCAAATTGGGTACAGAGTTCGATGCTTATGCTTATTGTTTGTATCATATTGTCAGCTTCCAGTCATGTTCAATAGCAGGAAGTACTTAGGCAGATCTAGTTTATTACTTTGTGTTTGCCTGGCTGAAGCATATGCTGCGAGTGCCATAGGTTCTAATGCCAGATGTTTTTTTTGAACCCGTGGTTCCTCACCTTTTGTCCTTTCTCACCCTCAAACGTCAGCTTGTCACCCTACAACAAGGACAGTTAAGACAGACTCTGGTCATTTCACTAAGTCTAGACCCAAATGTTATCAAATTTTCAAAAGATTTCAGATAAGTGGAACAGTTACCGGCTCTCCCTTTTGGCCAGGTTCACCAGGCCTTCCCTTCAAAGAAAAATTGCATGGTGTGAGATTCAGGAGCAAGTTCACTGGTGTTGGTTTGTTGTGCTTTAGGCTACAATTTAATTTAGATCGTTTAACTTTAGACTTACTGGAGGTGCCATTGGTCCAGGTGGGCCGATTAGCCCTTGTTGTCCAGGATTACCTATTAGTCCCTAAAAAAGAAGATAATAAGATAGAGTTTGGAAACAATGGAACATGTTAACGTATACAGACAAGACAGGAAGATATAAACGGTAAATGCATATGTTCAACATTAACACAAAGAGGTGCATTAAAATCCTTACTGGTGAACCAGGTTGTCCTGGCAAGCCCCTGTCTCCTTTTTGAGGGATGGGTACTCCAATAATACCACCTGGATCTCCCTATGAGAGGAAAATATGAGCGCACACAAACTTCACTCCACCATTTTCAAAACACGTCAATAACTAATGATCTATACTACTTAACATGAATGCTTTTTTTCATTATTAATATTATATTATATCATTAGTGATGTCTTCTACCATATTACCACCATTTTATAAAAGCAACTATGCACTCAAGGCTGTATGTTATATTGATTTTACCATGGTTACAATTGTTTTAGACACTCTTCATGCTTCACGTTTGCTTTCATTTGTGTTTTTTTTTTTTTTTAATTTTCACCCAGCTTTATATGTAGTATAGGTAAATGATTAAGTTTGTTGTACCTTGTCCATGTACGCACCCAGATATTAAAAAAACATGTGTTTCTGCTTCATATACAGCCAAGTGTAATTAAAAGCCAATGGTGAATTGCCTCTTTAAGAACACCCCATACTTGTGGTAAAATCACTGTAATATATGGCCGTTCATGACTTGGCAAAACTAAGTTAGAATGTGCTCTGTACCTTTACTCCCTTCAAACCTGGAATGCCCTGAGAAAGATTCAGAATAATATTTGTTAAGTTGGGAATCTTTTGTTGAACTGGATTAACAATATATAGTGGCGTATAACACATAATGTTACACATGACATAAAACTACTCGTACCGGTGGTCCCTGCACTCCCAGAACCCCTGGAATTCCGTCAAAACCACGCTCCCCCTGCAAAACAAAAAAATAAATCCTCTATTCAAACCCACTCGGGATATTCTGAATAATTTAAGACTGTTGAAGTAGTGGCTCATCCCAATAGGCTCACTTTGCATTTTAAGGATTAAAAAATTCATAAAAACAACAAACATGGTGTACCTTTGTTCCATTGCAGCCTGGGATTCCATGAGGTCCTGGTGCACCTTCTAGACCTGGAAGACCCTGCGGAAAATCAAAGCAATAGCAGAAACATACAGAGATGCAGAAAGTTTATGTTTTTCCTAAAATGTATTAATGATGATCCATTTTCTTTGAAAAGAAGTTCAACTTACTGGAATACCTGGGCGTCCTGGGAAACCAGCCACACCGGGTGGACCCTACACGAAGAAAAATGTCTATGATAAATAATGCTGTAAAAGTTAATTGTATATACAGTGTTATAGTGTTGCTATTATGTAAAATTAATTAATTTTTTATTTAGCTGCCTTACAGAATATGACTATATTATAACATACAATATTTATTTAGCATGATATTTATGGACACTTACTCTGTTTCCTTTAAGTCCTGGAGCTCCTGGCTCCCCTGAATCTCCCTGGGGGAACACAGAAAAACATATTGAAAGAACACTGCAATTCATGTTTGATTTTGCTAATTTGCATTTGCTAATTAAGGTCATTACTTAGTTAGTCGCCTTGCTGTTATAACTATACATACATATAGGGTTATGTATAGCTATAACAGCAAAGTGTTTGTCACCATTTGTAAAATGGTTGGTACCCTCAGGCACGGGGCCCTGTTGCACCCCCCTCCTCAGGATGGCCCTGGCCTTGTGATGTTGGTTATTGCTGTTGTTGTAGATTATGTTGCTGCTGCTGCAAAGCAAGTACAGGAAATTGCTCCAATCGGTGCTTGAGAGTATTTAAGACCATACTGCTGCTACACAAGTAGCATATATAATAACCCGTAGCAGATCTATACAAGTGGAGCTGGGGAAGGTGGAGTGTTTCAGAGGAACTCTGAAAGCGCACTGCGAACTGCTCTAGTGAATGCTAAACAGCTATTTAAATGTAAAGCGGCAAGCTTATTGGCTGCATATGCAACATGAACCAAACTGGAATTGTCCATGTACACAGTCTTTTTTTCAAGACAGGACTTGGAATTATGAAACTTTCATAGTTACAAATTTATTAATGCTAAATTTTGTTTACAAATGCTACCAAAATTAAGTATTGTTCATTGTTAGTTCATTTTAGCTTACTGAGTCATTAAGTAATGTTTTGTACTTAGCTGGACTAATGTGTGCTTCTAAAAAAAATAGCCGGTTCCACACATACTGTGTGAGGTGAGGCGTTTTCATTACGGCGGTTTTCATTATGTATTTGTTTTTTTTTTTTTTTTACTTGTATGTAGGACATACGAACTCTCAAAAAGGGACATTTTGGATAGCTAATTGTCTTTTAAACTTCAAAATCAGTATAGTACTTTACCTTTGGTCCCATTGGCCCTGGGGGACCCTCAGGCCCTGGTAATCCAGGAAATCCCACGAGGCCCATCAAACCAGGGAGCCCAACCTCACCCTAATAAGGATGAACAAAATATGATGACTGAAAATAAATTAGTGTTATCCACCTTTTCTTCATAAAGCAGCATTTTTCACATAGTAAATTCCATATGCATCCCCCATACACATTCACTGATGATCTTATAGGACAGAGTATATGCTGTTAACATAACCACACCACTAGATGGTGCAAAAAATCCTTCTATGTAAGATTAGTGCTCTGACGCTAGGAAAAACATCCAAACTGTAATCTGGCACACGTGGGTGTTTACAGTGCATCCTAAATTACAATATACAACAGTTAATGCAAGTGAAGGTGTCTGACAGAAACAATAATTATAAAGGAGCAATCAGAGGAAAACATACTCACCTTCGCACCTTTAACACCACTGCAGTCACATCCACCACATGAAGACCCTGAGCATCCACCCTGCAAGCAGAAAATATCTGTCAAGTTCCACACTGAAGGAGGTAGTAAACACATAATATTGGCATCAGCAACAGGTTCATAAGAGTAGATGTCTTTCAAGAACAAGAGCTCTGGACCACATTATGGGTGATGTAAGGGTGGCATCAGACCAATAAGTAAAAACTGGAGGAATATGCTAATGATAAGAAATTAACATGACAAATTAATAACAGCTTGCATATATGCGCACGATTTTTGATGTATACTTTGAAAAATGTAAATAAGAAAGTTGAGCTTAAAGACGTGACTGCTGTTTCTTTGCTTACATTGTGCAGTTTTGTCTCCTTTTTACTATGATTTTACTCTTACAGTAACAGGTAAGATATTTAAGATATTTTTGCCTAATAATCCACATACCACATACAGTATTTACAGACAGAGAACCTACGTAGATTTCACTCAGCCAAAACATTTTGTAAGATTTCAGTTAGATGTAGACACAGGTTGCTCTTTTTGTGGTGATCCTAATGAAACTGCACTTTATATTTTTGGGGTATTTTAAAGGGGCAACATGCACAACAACACCAGTGCAAATAACACAGTTAACCATAAAGTGAAGTAATAGTAGTCTGGATGATTTATTCCTGCATCCTCACAGTTTTGGATAACAACTAACTAACAATTCCAACATTACTAACTTGCCTACATTTTCAATAGCTGAAAATGACCTCAATTGCTTTCAAAACAGTGTAGCTTTTCCAAAAACAATCTACTTTTTCCAACGATTATTGGTGTGAGTGACGCAACCAAGAGCCACTGTACACTGTAAATTTGTGCAAGCAACTTCTCTTCTGAACGAGCAGACATAAACAAACAAACAACCTCATTAGCTTTCTTTCCAATGTAGCGCTGGAAATTCCAGTTCATTCTGGTGAATTGGTTTGTTCTAAGTGCTTCTCTCTTTTCATAATTAACATTGGAAAGTCTGATTCATTCTACTAAATTGGTTCGTCCTAAACGATTCTCTCTATGGGTAGCCCTTGAAAGTCTGATTCTTTGTAATTAATCAGTTTGTTCAGAGGATTCCTGTAAATAAATTAATAAAAAATTTAAAGATTGAGTTCAATTGTTCTATTATTTTACAGTTAGTTGTGTAGATATAAGTTAAAAGAATGTTAAATCACAGCTGATATTTCTTCTGCTTCGTTTGTTACATGGAAAAGGAAGGTCAAGTCAAGCCTACTATTATACAAGTATGCACTGTATAGTATGTTCAGTATACTCATATACATGTATTCCTCACATTTTAGCAAATGTAGTAGATCATCATCCTTGTGTTCGATGCAGGACTATTGCCATGGGATGAGGCGAGACAGCTATGGTTCCCTAATCATTCATCCCAAAAGAGAGAGGTCCCGTGAATTTTAGCAATTAGAACTGATGTATGCAGAAAATCTTCATACCACACACAATATGCTGCATACATATATACATTACATGTGTATGTTACCGTGAAGATAAAACAGGTAGTTGGCATGCATAAAGATTGTTTGGTCTATCTTGAAAAATGAAAGATACCATAGAGAGGGGCCTGTAAATTCAAACAGGGGCATCAGGCCAATAATTTAACAGACCTGTTCTGCTGTTAAGACTCAAATAAAGACCTCTAAAGTCCTACTAGATATCACTGGATGGACAGCTGGTCTAAGCATGATACTGAACCCTGGGAACCCATTTCTTCCATCCACGCATCCCTCTATCACTGCAGCCGTTCTCTCGCTCACGTGTGAGGCAGGCAGCCAAATGTCTGCACATCTGGAGAAGCAGGCCTGGCGAGGACTAGCACCAGCTGCCGGGGTCGGCCTGACCACGCTGCCCCCACCCGTGAGCCCTCCTAAAGGCCTAACTGAATCAGCATGTGGGTGCTAAGGACCATGAGAATCACTGCTTTCAGTCTCAAATATCGCCTCTGGTGTGACCCGCTCTGGCCATTTCTACAAAAGCCCGCCATCCCTGGAGTGTCATTTCTGTATGTGAACAGGCCGAGCTCTGGCTACAACGTTAGATCTGACATCCCTAATGCAATCTCAGTGCCAATGAGAGACATTCTTCCAGCAATTCACAGACTAAAGTGTTCCTTTTCTGCAAGGGAACTGGATGTCTTGTAAGGAAAATACCCACACACACACTATCACACCTGTTTTTGAACATAGTGCTGACCTACTTCTTAACAGTCACTCAGTCCATTAAAACAAGTAGGCACTTTCCAGTAACACTTTGGCATTTCAGAACTTTTTAAAGAATTTTTGAGAAACACAAATACTATGTTTTTGTCGTCAACACTATTAAATAGGTAGTATGAAAAGTAGGTAATTTAAGCATGTGCCATCGTGACTGTATCCAACAATTAAAATAGTATAGCAATGCCATTATAATGTGATAATTTGACTAAATTGTACTAAATTTCTAATTACTAAAACACAAAGTTAGTTTAGATATTTTACTTTTTTGGGCAATACTGTTATTGCATGATTTCCCTCTTTATTTTATTTTATTTCATTTCATTTCATTTCAGCAAGGTGAGAAAACCGGTAAGATAATATCAGTCCAATTTTAAAAATTTTACAGAAACGGTCTCTTACCAAATATAAATGATTAAATACATTTTTGAATGAATTGTTTATTTTATTTTATTATATTTTATATGCACTACCATTCAAAAGTTTGTGGTCATTAGATTTATTTATTTTTTAACAAAATGAATAAATTTATGGGTGCATTAAACTGATCAAAAGCGACAATAACGATATTTATCATTTGTTACAAAAGACTTCCAACTCATTGTTCTATTGCAATTTCTATTAATTACAGATTCCTGGGGCAATATGTAAGCATAATCAGAATATTAGAATGATTTCTGAAGGATCATGTGACATTGAAGACTGGAGTAATGATGCTGAAAATTGAGGTTTGCATCACAGGAATGAATTACATCGTAAAATATATTCAAACAAAAAAGTTATTTTAAATTATAATATTTTTTGACAATATTACTGTTTTTACTGTATTTTGATTAAATAACCGGTATTCCTTGCAAGCAATAAAAGAACATAGAATTTGAACAGTATGTTCAACTAGTTTCAAGAATGTAAACTTGAGTTTTGTACCCTATTTGTGGAAAGTGGTCATAATTCATTCATCCTGTTAGAAACAACCAGCAGATCTCTGAAGGCCAAAGTCAGATCTGTTAAGGATCAGACATTCCAGTTTCTCCAATGCATGACTGAGGTCAGATCCCACCACCCCTGCCGACAAGCATGAATAGTGTGATCTCTGTACATGAGTATATATTGCTTTATCGTTTATCGTATGTTTTAGCACTCAGAGATCCTGCGATATCGTCCGGTTCAGACCACAGTGTGCTAATCTGCAGCCTGAATCAGCACAGCAGGGGGACTGCTTTGAAATGGGAATTTTATTTTTCCTTCCCGGGTCAGTCTTGCATCCTAACAAACCCAAACATGACATGAGCAGAAAAATAGCAAAAGCAGACAAGAGTGCTGATAAAACTCTTAACAAGTAATGCTTTTTATAGATGTGAAAATATGTGAATGCTTAAAAGTCATTGCTTTCAAAGGCATTATCGTGAGATTTTGTGTTTGGCCTGTGATACATAAACCATCTCTCTTCTGGTTTTGTCTAGGGTGTCTCTGCATTGCTCTCAGAACAAACAACCCGTGAAAGTAAGACAAATTAATCAGGCGTGAAAACACAAAGACACAACTTGTCCTCACCTTTACCTCTGTGCTGGTTTCTGGTACAAAAAGCGAGATATTTGACACCATCAGTGTGAAAGGAGGCTGCTTTATAAACCCTAATGTAGTTTCTTTGGCTTTTAGAACTGATTTGCTAATATTTTGAATGGAACGACTTAGATAATTGGTTTCAGGCTTCGACAGATTGTATAATAAACATGCATAGACATTTATTTCTAAATGAACTATGATTTTTAGGCTCTTTGAGAAAAATAAATAAACGTTGGACTGACTTGTTTTCCATGAATGCATGGAAACAAATGATTAATCAATTGAAACAAACTGATTTGAATTGCTTGTTTTGTTGTGTGTGCCAGTTTCCATTTCTAACATTTGTTTTTCTTCTCTTGCCTCCCTTGAGCTTGTTGTGTTCACATTTATGAATGCGATGTGAATGTTTGGGATGCAGTGGGGAAATTCAGATACAGAGAAATATAAATACCACTATGATTGACTAATTACTCCATCAATGGGACACTAGCCACCTGCACTGCTAAAATAAATTATTTTCTTATTTACCATTTTTTTTACTCATTTTGTTTTCCAGTGCAAATATCTAAAGTTTAAAGATATAAGCCAAAATAATAATATGAGATATGAAGTCTTGTTTTCTGAAAAAAATTTATCAAAATGAAGTGAGTTTAAAATTGAAACAAGAAAAAAATATCTACCGTTTGGGTAAGAAAAATATACTTAATTCAAAATGCAAACAAAATTATATTTTTCTGATCCATGACATATTTGTTTCTTGTTTCTAAGCTAAGTTATTTCTTTTGGTAGTTTTTCCCCCAGGAAAAATTGATAATTTTTGTAAAATTTGTCATCCACCTTGTTACACTTGGTGGTGTTCCCATTCAAAAATGCTACAAGAAATTGCTTATAAATCTCTCCTTATGCTATATTATTATCATATTGGATTCAATCTCTTTATCAGCATGTTTTCTTTAAATTAGTACAGGTTTCTATTTATTTACTCTTATTTATTTTTTGTTTTCTTTTGGAACTGATTGGTTGTAGACATCATTGATCTGAGCATATGCACATCAATGTTAAGTGAACATAATTAAAATTATCCATGAATAGTGTTTTTTTTTCACTCAAAAACTTAGGAGCTTAAGCTCAGATAAATGATCACTACTACTACCAAAATTAAATACAAAACCTGTGCTAATTAAAACAAAAGAAGTTGATAAAAAGATTGAATCCAATATTTGGTGATAATATAGCATAATGAGAGAACACCAAATTAGGTAAAGAGTTTTCAGCACAGCACAAGGGTTGAGAAAAAATAAGACATTTGTACTGGAAAGCAAGACAAAATCCTGCTATGTTCTTAACCATTCCGCAAATCAGCCAGAATAGGTGAAACTGATGGGTAAATGATGTTTCATATATTTTAAACTAAAAAAAAAAACAGCACGTGTACATGCTCTTTAGAGTCTGAATACATCTTCTGAGAGTTATTGTAAAATCATCAGATCTTAAAAAGATAAAGGTGAAGGAGGAGTGGGAAGTATGTGTTCAATTAAAGACTGCAGGGAGGGTGTTTTAGGGAGGGAGCATTTAGAGGCCACTTTGAGGCGACACTCAGTATTTTAACTTAATGAGTGCAGATAGCAAGAGCAGGGGCGTGTAAAATAGTCAAAAAGATTGTGAAATGAAGCCGCTAAATCCCTAAAGTACAAACAGTTCGGGTGGATTCTGTCGGTCTGGCTTCCCTCCATGTGTATTTCAGCACTGAGAAGCCAGGAAATACTTTCTTTTGCTTAAACCGTGTGGAAGACAGATGTAATGTATAATTTATGTAAGAATGAGAGAGAGAAACAGCCTGTGTCATATGTCAGATGGGTCTTTCTCTTTGACATGATACAGCAGTGGAAAGAAGGAAGACTGATACAAGCTGTCCAGTAAAACTAACAGTTAGTGTATAAAATCATTAACGTCATATACATTATGTAACAGAGAGAACATTTCTTGTTAATCGCATCTGGCGACTTGACACATTAATCTAAAATATAACCTGAAAGGTCAGCAAATGCTATTTACTAAGGCTTTAATTGGGAGCACCCAGTTATAACAAGTTAACCTTATTTTATAATTTATCAATAGACCTTTTGCCTGGGCAGAAGCATCACATGAATCTTGCCTTGGGTAAACCTTAAAACACTTTTTTTTTTTTTCAAAATCACTGCATTCTGCCTAAAAGCTACAGTCCACAACAGCACGATGCATTAAAAATATTTCTGGGATCAGCTTGCTCTCCTAAAACCAGGGGCCTTGGAAAACTTTATTATTTAATTAAGTTAAGTTCCCCTTTAGGAACTCGAGCTGTGTCAAAACACTATGGGTACACCTTCAGGGTGATCACGCACCGAATCACGTGTGTAATAAGTCCAATGGATGGGCAAGACGTCATGGGCCGGGTGACGTAGCGACCAGGAAGCATAAAAACACGTGCGGTGAAACCGGCATCAGCTTTCTGTCATTCAGCAAGCACTCTGTGTGTGTGTGTGTCAGTCTGACATCTGTTTGTGAGTCTTATTTAGTGTTGTCTGTCCCTCACTATAAACCATGCCAAAGTCGAGCGATACGACAAAGCCATTTGGGCGGAGAGCAGACGCCGTTTAAGGATGTGTACGTGGTTTGCTTGGGAGCGAAGCACACAGAGTCAGCTCTCGAGCGTCTGCTACTGCGTACGCTTCGCTCCCGGAAGGCTCTCTTTGACGAGGGAGCCTTCACCAGCGTTCCTCGCGGTGCCGGCCCCTGTACTCGTGGGGATCGCAGATGAATAACCCCGGGGGAGGGAATGGAGAAGGGGAGTCCTTTTCTTATCATCACCCACCCGATCCAGTGCCCGCATTGGGATCGAGAATTACACTCTGTGAATTACTTCCCACGCGGCTCCGACCTGTCTTTCTCAATGAGTGTTTGATGTGAGAGGGTGTCGATGAGGACTCTCCCCATCAACGCCACAGTATTAGGAGCTGTTGGAGGTGGTCACTCGTGGCCAAGCTGAACATTGGTGGTCGCCAGAGAGAAACGGCTACCGCCAGGAAAAGCAAGCTAGATGAACGCTTGAGCAACCACCTCCACGCGGAGGCCTGCCTTTCTTCCCTGACCTCCACACCGAGGTGTTGGGTCGTGGGCTAGGCGACCATTCTTGCCTGTATCTTCAGTCCAACTCCGTCATATGCCAACGTGGCGGGGAATGAGTGCTCATGGTTACAGGGTGATGCCCTGGTGAGATGATGCTTGCGAGCTATCTGTCCCATGGTGCGGCATCGTCCCCCTGAAGGATCCGGCAGCTCTCTAAGCCACTGACAGACCCACTCAGCACTGGTGGGCAGGGGTACACGGCAGCGGGTCAGGCTGGCACTTGCTTGCAGCACATGCGGTTGTGCAGGACTACCAAGCCGACCGCTTAACGAGCTTGGTATTGAGGCGGGCGAGGAGATTAAGTCTTAAGTCTGAGGATATCACAGAGCTCAAACGAATCCGCTGATCTGTCTCTCCGTGCCACCAAACAGACCGCACGAGCCATCGGCAGGTCTATGAGACACCTGTGGTTGATATCACCCTGTCTTGATATGAAAGAGAAGGAAACCCTCATGGACGCCCTGCTTGCGCCTTCTGGCCTGTTCGGCGACGCCATTAATTCCGTCGTCGAGAGGTAACAGGAGGCTCGTAAACAAGCGGTTCCTCTCTCACCGCTCTCTGGCTCTGGGGGCTGCCAGCCGGAAACAGCCCCCTCCGTGTACCAGCTCCTCATACAGGGAGGTACAGAAACAGAGCGGCGCCTCCCGTGCTCCCCCGCGTCAGGACCTGGAGCCCCAGTGACACTCTAGACCGAGGTCTTCTAAGACGAAGCCAGATCTGCGGCCCATTCTTACATCTAAGAAGGCCTCGGCCAAGAAGTCCTTACGCTTGCCTTGTGGCTCAGGACTTCTGAGGGAAGGCCCCTCTGGGGAAGAGCGGTGTACACTGCATTACACGGTGCCTGTCTCTCCTCTGTGCCCTCAGGAGATCGTTCTGCCAACCCTGCCACCCACGGTGCTTCAGGGCGCAGCGGTCTCGTAGTGGTACTAAGAGGATCGCTACCTCTGCAGTAGTCTCTAGAGCAGCTAGTTCGCCCGTCCCCTGCAAGTCCACCGCTTCAGGGCACGGAGCTAGCTGCTCTGATTACACCAGAGATCAGTCTCGAAGTGATTCCATTAGTAGGACCTATTTGGCAGAGGGGAAACTTGCCAAATTTGTCTCAATGGG
Source organism: Sinocyclocheilus anophthalmus (assembly GCA_018155175.1). NCBI lineage: Eukaryota > Metazoa > Chordata > Actinopteri > Cypriniformes > Cyprinidae > Sinocyclocheilus > Sinocyclocheilus anophthalmus. The sequence goes on along the minus strand of JADLZN010002095.1, from coordinate 12,408 downwards.
TCCGTAAACTGTTAGGAAAGAGGATACCGCTCAGTTCGGTTCCTTTGCCTCATTTCATGGGGTCATTCCACTTTGGTGGGCCGAGCAGGCTTGGTAATGGAAAAGGAAGGTAAACCCTCTCTTGAGGAAGGAAAAAAGGACGGCATCGAGGGGGTCCCTCTCTGTGCCAGAGAGCTGGGTTCTACAGCCGGTACTTCATTGTTCCAAAGAAGCATGGAGGGTGATCCCATTTTAGAATCTGGTCGTTTGACACCACTCAGTCATGCGACTGAAGTCACGGCTGTCACTACAAGCAAGTGTGTCTCAGATCAAGGGCAGAGGACTAGGTTTTCACGAATCGATCTAAAAGAGCATTACATTCATATCTCAATCACGGACGTTCCTGAGGTTGGCTTTCTGGGGGGCAAAAGCTTACCAATATCAGGGTTATTCGTTGGCCTGCAATCTCACCCCGAGCTCTGTCACAAGTGTTGGGGATGCTGCTCTGGTCTCTGTGACTCAGGGCATCGCATACTCAAAACTACAGCGATTGGTTGAGATGTAGCTCATCAGAGCAGATAGGTTGGCACAGTAGATGCGTTCACTAACAGCTGGGGTTACGGCTAAATGCCAAGAAATGTGTGCTTTCTCCACTACAGAGGACCATTTATCTGGGTGTGGTGTGGGATTCGACAACGATGCAGGCAGAGCTGTCTCCTGCTCGTATTCAGTCGATACCTAACCCCCGGACATCTCGGTGGGTCAGTCGTAGGAAGAACCTAGTTACATGTTCCTCCCTGTGAGAATGAGGAGAGGCACGGTACGATCATGCATCCCCTCGTGGCGACCTGGTGTGGTGCCTAGAGGATCTCTGTAAACCTCCTTTCGGGCTCATAGAGGAGAATCTGAAATCATATCAATATTGAGGATACCTTCCTTTTGGCGGATTTCTTATCTTAAGCGAGAGTTGAGCATTTGCGGCGAATCTCAGGGGCCCACTTTATTAGAACTTTGTGCACGGTCTGGCCAAAGCATTTCTTACCATGAGGGTTAGGACATAAAGTGCCATCCTTACACCAAGGGCCTGTAGTACTCAGGCCTTCGTCCTCCTCCCTTGCGGAGCCCGACCCGCAGAAGCTTAAATTGTAAATGCTAGGTGCTATGTCACGGTCCAGAAGAGGTCTTCCTGATACTAAACAGGCCCCTCAGCCAGGGATTGTGGGATTCCATTTGCATACCTATGAGTCCTTGGATCTCCCCAGCCCCTTTGTGGGGGGGGTCAAGGCTCACTCAATTAGAAGTGTGGCGGCCGCCAGGGTCTTTCTGGCAGGTGTGTCTATGCAGGACATAATAGCATTAGTCTGACAGTCACAGGATTGTTTTTTTGCAGTTCAAATGTGTCAAACGTGTAAGTGCACTTTCTTGAAGATTGCCTGATTACTTTGGTGACTTATCGGGTTGTTCGTTTATCTAAAAAGAATCAGAGTATCATTGTTGTTTTTGTTTTCTGAAACAACAACTAAAACAAAAGCTTTCCTGTTGGCGACCTGCCAAATGTAACATTCAGTCCCTTTTGCTGCTCATATCTGTAAAGCTTATGGGTGCTTCCTTCCTTTACAGATAGAAATGCATTGAGCGAAACACTGCGATAAACCTGTTAACCCTTCATATGTTCAATAAACTGACATTTGCAGAAGGATTTGAGAATGTCCGGTCTTTATCTCTAACACACCAAAACAGTGCATAAAAAAATCAGGCTTACAGCATGACATTCCTGTCAACAGACCTCCGATTACAGTCGCCATATGGAGGCCGTTAAGATAGTGTTACCACATTAAACAGGGCTCTGCTAAAGATGACATTAGCAAGTCAAAGCAAAGTGCAACATATTAGGTTTAAGGTGGAAACTGAGCCTGTAAGACACTCAAACTGCCCATAAAAGTAATAGTCAGAGTTTAGAGTGTGAGAAACTAAGCCATGCTCCTAATATGGAGAAGCAGGACTGAGCTGACCATTAAGCATGTCTGTTATGAGAAGTTAATTAGGCTGGATTGATGTTTCATCACCTTTGAATTAAAGAAGAAAAAATCATGGGTGGTTTGTGTGTCAGTCCTTTTCAGTTCATATGTGTTTGTTCCAGTTTACATTTGAGTTTCATGTAACTTCATATTGGCACAAATTAGTTTAAAGGGATACACTTTATTTTAAGGTGTTCTTCTTACAGTGTAATTACACATTTATGTACTGAGTAATATTAATTTACTTAATGTACTTACTGTATAGTTAGGGTTAGGATTAGGGTTTGGCTTAGGGTTACTTGCATGTAATTATGCATAATTTATTGTTATTATAATAGTAAGTACATGTAATGTGTAAAGTTTATGTTAAAGAACCCACGAAATTGCTTGATGGGAAAGTTTACTTTCCTGTTCGAAATATTTCCGAAAGGATGGGGATGGGACATGTACATTTACAGGAATTGGTTAGATCTTTCTACAATGCAGTCTATTTGCATTTTATACGATGGACAAAAAACTCATCTAGATAAAACAACAGGTTGTGGGGTGGAAATAAAATGATTAATTTAATGATGTTCAATGTGTATACAGAATTGACATATTCTACATATTGCAAAATATGCAAATGCACACAAATATTTAAGAGCTTGACATCATTCACGGTGCTTCATGGGACTGGGTGGACGCTAAAGAGTTATTGTGATTCAATTTGCTTGTTTTTGTTCTCTGGTTGGTTCCACTGCTAAACATGATTAAAAAATTATTTAAGCTGAAATAATGCAGGCTAAAAAAATCATCTTCCATTGATTTACAACCTTGTATCTCACAGTAAGTCTTTCTACAAAGGTTTATAAGCTATCATTCAAAATCAATTCCCCTATAGGGAAAATTAATGGAATTTTTACTACCGCAACCTATAGAAATAAAATCAATAATAATTATACATACATACATAGTATAATATTTGATACATTAGGCTATTATGGCTCATATGGAAAGATAAGGAACAATATGGAGCTTAAGTAGCTTGCATTATAAAAGCCCAGAGGATGCTTCCTACCACTACTTCCACTTCAATACAGGACCATAACATCCTATATTAACAGGAAACATGGCTTTCCTAACCAATCCTGATTCATTACAGGAGCATATTTTTGTCAGCACTTGACAAAAGACTCTAATCTGGATCTACTATCGCAGCCATGAGCACCGCCAGTGAGGAAAAGATCTCTCCAGCAAGGAGAATAGAAGGAAATCTGGTGATTCAGCTTTGGGATCATCCCATTTTTGGATGAAATCACTACACCTTATTTGCGGCATTGTTATAATGCTGCTAACTAACATCTGTGCACATCTGCACTGTGATCTGCTCCCAGCATTACAGCCGCGCAGTCAGAAAAGACATTTCTCACAGTCGCCAACATTAAACACGCCCACAACCTTTCAATGTCCCATTGTTTTCACATGTACACATTGACACGCCACTGAAAGCGTCTGAGGCCATAGGCTAAGCATTCCTTCATCAGACGGTCCACACGCATTGTCCTACACATGCCTGGAATCTCCCTGAGGAGACTGGAAATGACCTCATCAGTCAACAATGACAGAATGCCCCATTGTGTGTTTGTGTACATGGTTTATACTGGACTGTTGCATGAATCATGCTACTGTATCTTCTTCATTTAAACAAAATCACAATGAATTACCACAATAACGGAAAACAGTTGACAGCCACGATCAGACTTAACAGACATGCAACACGATATATATATATATATTTGCTCATATGATTGGTGAATGTGAAGTGTAGTGGTCTGATGTGGTCACTGCAAATGTGATACTGACTTCACTCCAACAACAGACACAAAAATGTTACTTCTGTCTCACTTCAGTCAGCATCAGTTAGTTGAATATGATCTAAGTAAGTAAGTAAATAAATAAATAACTAGGTGGAATAATTTAACACAACGTGTAAACAAATACCAGATCATTAACTGTTGTCACCAGTATATGGAAGAGCATGGGCGGCGTTAGGGAGGGGCTAGCAGGTGCTTCAGTACCCCCAAGAAAGACAAAATCACCCCCACAGATTTTTTTCCTGGAATCAATTATATACAGGGTGTAGCCTATTGTATTTAATAAATAAGCTGATAATAAAAAAAGAAACAAAATGAATAAATTATAATTTTAAATAAGGGACTCGTGCAATGCAATACCGACGTGATTTGCAGCTGTCGCACTTTTTGTAATGTCATTATAGCATTTTATTTTAAAAATGGAGCGCTTCCTTGCGCTAAGTAGGCCTGCCCCCGAATAAAGATTTTTCTAGCCAACTAGTCGCATGTTATATTAAATTGATTAATATAATAATATATAAAACATCTTTTGAATATATAGGCAGGAGTAGATAGCCTATTACGCGCTCAAGCTCGAGGCAGAAAGCAATTGCTATAGGCACCGGCATAAAGGATTATGATGTGTTGGGGCAAAAGAAGACATTTTATTATTTATTAATAACTAGTGCTTGTTCTGCGTCGGGTGCAAAGACGAAGTTGCTGAATGCCGACGCTGACTCACCATCTCCACATGGACGTGCCTTTAATAGAAATGCACTTTTCATACGGACTACAAAATTAAAGAATATTACAAAATCGAGTGGGCGAGTTTTCCTTATGTTTATTTAATTATTCATATAAAAAAAATTAAATAACCTATTTTGGTTATATTTACTATTAATTGCCCAGCTCCCCCTGTCAATGATCTAGCACCCCCTCAGAAACTGCGTTCAAAATTTTCTGGCGCCGCCCCTGTGGCAGAGTAAAAGTGCCTTGTGAACACTTGAATGCTAGACAAGTTTTTTTTTTTTGCAAATTAATTCTTGTAGCTGCAGCATTATTTCTTGCTTTGGTGACCTTGTATTGCACAATTGTAACTTTATTTCTCTTTAATTCTGATATAATTTCCACTGTTTGGACATTTGAACACACACTTAAAAGATTTAACATTTAACATAGATTTAACACCTGTCAATTATGGAAGCCTGTTTCTGTCACAGAATAGAATAGAATAGAATAGATTAGGACTAAAGAAATAAGAAATTAAATAAGGTCCGTCTGACTTTTTAGCTACAATTTAGAAAAGTCGAATTCAAGAATAAAACTCGAAAAATGATCCCACCTCCCTGCAAACACTCTCCAATAGCCCACGCCTCCTCACAAATACATTAACACACACGGCGACATGATGAGAGATGGTGTTGGTGGAGGGTTGAATGCAACGCTGTCAGAGTACCTCATGTTTTATTCAGAAACATGAGAAAACAGTACAGTATAAAGCACTTAAAATTACAATAATAATACTGTCCATTCTGGCTCAGTCTGCAATAGCATAATGTAACCCACTGAGCCCGGACGATGTCTGCGTGAACAGGGTGCACGGAGGTATGCAAATACATATGTTGACTGGCAGGTAGGACAGCCTATCGTAGTCCTCGGGCCAAGGGATATGATTGGATGATTTTATGGTCCTACGCCTTTCACAGATGATATAAACACATATAGACCTCTTAACTTTGAGATTGGTATCATAAAATGAAGAGACTTCTAACCAGCATAACAAAAAAATGTTTTGAACCAAATCACCTACAGGCCTTTAAAAATGTAAATTGCAAATAACATGAAGATTATGGCAACCGCTGTTAAACGTAGTGTTCATAACTATGGTAACAATGAACTATTGTAATGCATTTACTGATTAAAATGATTTTTGGAAATAGAAAAAAAAAAATAGTGTCATGGGCACAGTTATAACAACAGCGATATTTAAAACTGTTTAAATGGCAAAAAATTCAGAACGAAGGACTAAGGGATGTCATTCATGATATCACTACTCGTGGGGCGGGCCATGTTTATTTATGGATGGGGCCCACAGAATTCCATACGCCACTGCTCGCTACTGTGCTTTTTGGTTACATGCCTATGCCTGAAATATGCATGCACCGTGGTCGTAATTGAAAACAGCATGAATTCATGGCACAACAAAAACATGTACTTTTCTTTCCAGATGTTGCACGTATTAAGCTTGGGCTCGACTTTTTGTGCGCAGTGCTCCGTGGAAGTAAAAACACACTTAATTGCTGAGGCAAGGCTGACAAGAATGTACTTATATCAGCTCCCTTTCTCATTCTTTCTTTTTCACATGATATGGTCAGATCAAAGGGGTTGAGATGGGACGTTAGTTTTGCTGTCAGGACTCTGTTGTAGGTCACTTGAGTGAAGTAAACTAATTACTCTGAAAAGGACAGATTAAACCTGAACGCACATGTAGCGGGCGGCCTCCGATTAACTGGGGGCAGAGTTAATTAGTGTATATTTTATACTAATCTTAGTATTTATGAATATTTTAAATTGAAGCAGTATTTGTATATTTTCAGTTGTTTATAGTACTTTAATTTTTGTTAGTTATTTTAATATTTTTTTAGATTTCATTTTTATTTCATTTAGGTGTAGCGTTTTTGTCACAGTGTCTGGTTTGTGGTACCCTGGACGGTCACTTATGGGCGCTCTTCCTGTTTCTGTTTAAATTGTTTTGAACTACATTTAATAGTCACTTTGTTTGTCGTTTTGTCTGATCATTATCACCTTTGGTAATTTTACTCAGCATTCAGAAACTACTTATACCATGCGCTCACGGTCTGTCTTTGCTCAGTAGTGTTTGGAGTTACGTCGGGTTCGTTCCTGTGTTTTGAATTTACTTTGCTAGTTTTTGTTCTGTTTTGTAGTCTTTGTTTATTTTCAATAATTACTGCACTGGATCTAATTTTGATTCTCCTGGTCATTCCGGACAGAATACTGCAGCCAGGATAGATCCGCAGTTTGTTTGATTTTGCCTTCGTTTGGGAACATGAACATTAGTATTACCCCTCCTGCCACAGGGAGGAGGAGTGGCTCGACAAGCGCTCCGTGGCCCTTGAGGCAGCAGGGAGTGGAGGGGGTGGTTTGCCCCGACGTTTTGGCCGTTTACTATGGGATGAATTATGACGGCCGGACTTAAGGGACTTCCTTAAAGTCTGTCTGGAGGATCTGGCAACAGTGGGAGCTGGAAGAACTCGAGGAGTTAGACTTCTGGGTTTGGTCAAGTCTCTCAATGGTAGAAGTCAGGGGCCAGAAGGTCCAATCGAACCTACGCAGGGATTTCCATCACCTCACCATTCAGACTACCACTAAGACGGCGGAGGGAGAAGGAGGACAGCAGAGCCACTCCTGAGCCCGCTCAAGTCCGGGAGCTCACAGGGTCCACTCCTGAGCCCGCTCAAGTCCGGGAGCTCACAGGGTCCACTCCTGAGCCCGCTCAAGTCCGGGAGCTCACAGGGTCCACTCCAGAATCCGCTCCAGCCCGGGAGCTCACAGGGTCCACTCCAGAGCCTGGGCAGTAACAGGGTCGCTCTGAGACCGTTCCAGTCCGGGAGCTCATAAGGTCCAATTCAGAGCCCGCTCCAGTCCGGGAGCTCTCAGAGTCCACTCCAGAGCCTGCTCCAGTCTGGGAGCTCACAGGGATCGTTGCGGATCAATCGGCCTGTCCTGTTGCAGCCAAGGAGGCTGGTACTAATCTCTCTCTGCTCTTGTTTACAGTTTTAAGTCGCTGAGAGGGTTTTCTGTTCCACCAGTGTTGCCTGGCAGGATTCCAACTCTGCTTTGGTTGCCCGCCTGGGTTCCTGTTTGAGAGGAGCCTCACTGGCTCATTCCTCCGGCTCCATCCTGGCTATCTGCTGGGGTTCCTGTGTGGTTGGGGCCTGGTGGTTCATCCTGCCGGCCCCGGCCGTGGCCTTCACCCTGCCGGTGCTGTGCTCTGCCCCTGGTCTCTCTCTGTCCACTGGCCCCTTCCATTGTAGGTCCTGCCCGCGTTCCTCCCCTGGTCCCTCAATTACACATCCTCATGAACTTTGGTGCGTTCGAGGTGGAGTGTCTGGTATCCTCCGTAGAGGGGGGGGGGTAGGTCACAGTGTCTTTTTGTGGTGCCCTGGACTGGCCACTTGCGGGCGCTCTCCTGTTTCTGTGTTACATGTTTTGAACTCCATTTCCCACAGTCCCTTGCCTGTCGTTTCTGTTCTGATCATGATCACCTGTTGGTAATTTACTCATCATTTCATCACTACTTATACCATGCTCTCACTGTCTGTCATTGCTGCAGTATTGTTTGAGGTTACATCGTGTTTTCTGTTCTCTGTGTTTTGAATTTACCTTTTGCCTAGTTTTTGTTCTGTTTTGGATTCTTTGTTATTTTAATAAATTTACTGCACTTGGATCTAATTTTGATTTCTCCTGGCATTCCGTGATCGTTTTAGTACTTGAACTTATTTTAGTTAACAGGCAACATTTCATTCATTTCTTCATTAGTTTCAGAAAATAGGCAAAGTTTTTCATTAAATATTTGGATGTCATTTTTATTTTTAGCTTTATTTCAATTAATTAAAATAATTTTAAATAGTTTTAGTCTTTATATTTATGATATTTATCAATATCAACACTGACTCATATTTTGTATGCAAATTGTAATGTAGCCATCAGAAAAGAGAAAATCAGAGAGACAGTGAGATACTTCATTCTAAATGGGGACAAGGCCACATCCATCAGCTTCGCCAAAAAGAGGACAGATAAATCTCAATGGAGCATGTCATGACTCCATTAGGACACAATCCAATGCTCTAAAAAGTGATAAGAGTGCAAAGGCTGTCAACAGCTGCAGCCGTGTCCAAAAGGAACCGATAAAAGTGTGTCTCTGAGAGGCATAGAGCGTCTCTCATCACATTCTTGCATGTCTGAGCATTTATGCCGGAGAAAAATTATCTTATTAACCTATAATCAGCAACACATTCCATCTCATAGTCAAGCACATATTCTGAAGAACATTGAGAGATGAAGGGGAGGATTATTTTAAAAAACATGACTTTCAGCCCCACAATATCCTGTTCCAGCTTAGCCAGATTTTCAGCTGTCACCTGACCTCTGAAGGGCAATGTCCAGCCTGGGATCTATTTATCCAATGTCTACAGGTTAACCTGTCAATACACTGACCCTTAACCATGTCCTTTACAGCTCTGATGTTGACTTCTTTCAGCGTTGCGGATTTATGTGTTTGTAAGACTTCAGCTCTGTACAAAATCTTATTTTTCAGTATTCTATTATTTAGAGTAGTGTAAGTGCTTCAGACACAAAGGCTGTTTCATGCATTGCATGTATTCTTAATTTTATGTCCGATTTTTTTATATTAATAATCAAATACAAAAAAATACTCATTATATACCAAAATATTACCACAAATATAATTACATTAATTTAAAATAGCTATTTTATGCCATATTTGTGTGTATTTTTATGCTTATTAGAAAATCACATCTTTATGTCAGTAAGAAATAAAGTTCAACTGGCAGAGCATGGTGCTAGTAATGCCAAGGTCATGGGTTTGATTCCAGGCAAAACAAGCACTGATAATATGTGTTTGGCCTGTAAGTAGCTTAGTTAAAATACACGTCATTTCTGCAAAATTATATTATGTTGCTTCTTGCACATTTTGTGACACTTTCAGCTGAAACAGATAAAACATGAATCTGGCAACATGTTATTTATTCTGGTTGTTAAAAGCATCATGACAGTTCAGAAATGAAATCTCCGGTCAGTGGCACTAAAAGTTAAATCTTTTAACTGATAATCTGCCCTGTAATCGTAAGTTGTGTGAAACAGGAATAAAAGTTGTTCTTGTTTTACAGCCTTTAGTGTTCATTTTTATAGGTATGTTATTGGAGTTTTGCAAAAATGTAGGTAGAGGAATGTTTTTCCAAAGAGCCTATGTTGATATCTTTTTGTACTTGTGGAACCATTCGTGAACCAAAACTACCTCTTACGTACTCCTCAGTGTCTTCTTGATGTGTGGGGCCCAGTGATGTGTGTAAGCAAGGGAAGCCAGGCCTACAGAAAGGAAGGGACTCCCCACACATTTCTCCAGCCATGGAGAGGTTCCTGCCTTAAGAGGATGGTTTTGTTCTTTCCTGCTGTCCACAAGTATTCAAACAATGACTAATCGCAGTCTGTTGCAAATACAAGCTACACGCTCCATGCACGCAAAACGCCGGAACCATCAGACCGCTTGTTTGTGTCAAGCTTTAACTGAAAAACAACGATGGCACAATGAGCCAGTGAATTGCCAGTGGGAGTTAGCATTTAAGGACTTCCACTTCTGCACAATGAGTACGATCATGCATAGCCACATTATTACTTCAGTAGCAAGATTGCGAAATAGGATACGCCTTTACGTCTGTGTGCATGCAACATAGAGGACTGATAAAAAAGAGACGGTTCCAAAAAATGCTAAACCAAGTATCGAAGGAACTCGAGTGGGTCGGAAAAACACTAGCTGGAACGCCCTTCAGCGGGACCGCGCTCGAACTAGTGTGTGAATCAGACCAATATATGTGCGAGACGTCATGGGCGGGTGACGTTGGGACCAGGAATTTATAAAAGCATGTGCGGTGGAACCGACGTCAGCTTTTTGTCATTCTGCAAGCGCTCTGTGTGTGTGTGTCAGTTGCTATCTGTTTGTGAGTCTTATTTAGAGTTGTCTGTCATGAATCACAAGACAAAACCAAACACCTAAGGGCGAGGGTAGGCAGCATTCAGGCTGTGTGTTCCTCCCTGCCCGTGTTACTTTACGGGTGGGGATACACATAGTTTGTTTGTTGTCTGCTTGAGAGCAAGCACACAGAGTCAGCTCTTGGGGGGAAAAAAAAAGGGAGCTGACGGCCGTTTGGTAGCGTTTGTTACTGCCTTGCTTCGCTCTCAGATGGCTCTCTTTGAGGAGAGAGCCTTCACTAGCGTTTCTCGCGGCGACGGCCCCGCTTTTGCCGAGGCGGTGTGGCGGCTGTGCTCGTGGGTTTCGCATACGGATCCGGTGGAGGGAATGTAGACGGACACAAATTGAGTTCCAGGGTTAAACGCCACCGACGACAGGCAGATCTACATTAATGTATCAATGATATTTAAGGTAACACTTTATTCCAGATAAAGGAGTCTGACGTAGAAAGGGAATATCAGAAGCTAAGTTCGCCTGTGCGCAAGGTGGAGACTGGGGATGGAGGAGGGTTAATGGTCCGAAAGGCATAAGCTGAAAGCGCTGAATATACTGAATACAGCTATAAGGAACCGCGATTATGTGTCGTATTCCTATAGGTATATGTGATCAGCTGAGAATCAGCTGATTCAAGCTTGACTCACGTGACCTGTCAGAACTAACGCTAAAGCTTAATTTATGCTTTTAGCACCGACATTTCACATTAAAAATGTTGCAAAACATATAAGGAAAAAAAATGAAATGTCACCACAATCATGTTTTTCAAATGAACCTGGGTTGGATATAAATTGAGTGAAATGAATATGGTGTTGCACACCAAATTATGTAAATCATTTTCAAAAGCTGATTTTAATTGGATTTCAAATCATATACAGTATGTACATGGTTTTGGATTAGGTAATTGGATTTCATGTGAATTTTAGCTGCTGCTACAAACTAGTATATGAACTAAACATATAAGCTATACCTCATAGGACTACCAAAATATTTTGTAAAGCAAAATACTAGGAAAAATATTTGCTACAGGCCAGACTTGATCATTTTTAAATTTGACAGTTAGTACAGAAGCTCAATGCTAAGATAATAGACATACATTGGAATGAATGGAATTATAGAAAAATCTATAGCAAATTAATTCGGACACATATGCTATATAAACTACACAGATTCTTGAAAAATATGCCTCTACCTACATAGTTACAAAACTCTTATGCATACCGTTCAATGCACTTTCCAGCTGAAATGTAAATTTTAGGCATGCAGTAAAACACGTACCTTACTGCACATTTTCAAAGATGCACTGTTCAGTAAGTGTCAGGGGTCCGGGCCCTGTGTTTCTCCATCTCACCACCAGAGGTTGCCATCTCCCTTCCTCCCGGACTCCATTCCCCAGACTCCACTCACCTGTCACAATTACACCTCAGCTGCTTTGCCCATGTCAAGAATATATATTATACTCTCATTCACACTCTGCTGGCTGAATTAATTGTATTTTAAGTGTATTTGTCGTAGTGGTTGATGCAACACGTTGTCACGAAATGTCTCCCATTCCTGATGTTTTGTAGCATCCTTCCTGATTATGTTTTGTTTTTTTTTGTCTGCCTTTCTGTTTATTAAATCTAGTTTCACCTGCACTTGGGCCCAGACCCTGTTTTTCCACGGTGCTCCCTTATCGCACCGTGACAGAATTCAGCCAGCAGACATGGATCCAGTAGGGAAACTCTTCAACATCTGTCAGTGAGACCAGAGTATTGAGGAGTACGCCAGGGACTTCTTTGGAGTGGCTCAT
>JADLZN010002094.1:0-46901 GCA_018155175.1 Sinocyclocheilus anophthalmus | reverse complement strand
ACATCGCAACCCTTTAAATACGTGTTATAAATAGAAACTATGCCTAGCTTGCGCATGTCAATCATTTTGATGTTAATATTAGTTGTTCTTTTTGCAACAGATAAATAACAATGTATATGTTTTAGACATTTTTTTGTTTAGATCATTTCTATTTTGCGGGAGTACCGCAAATCATTTTAGTCATTCATATTTCCACGCACGAGTCTCTTCCCGCCCGCACCCGCCCCGCCCATCAAGAGTGTCCCGCGCCGACCCATGGGTGTTGGAGGGAGTGCAGGTCTATAATATCCCAGATCCCAAAAGTGCGCCTCATGCTGGAAAGAATAATTAGCAAGTCTGTGGGAAACACCTGGTTCTCGCAGAAAACCAAAGACCCAAAGAGCTCAGAAACTGTTTGCGAGGTGCGTAAGTTTTGAGCAGTGATTTTACTAAAGGGGCTACTACTACTATTACCCTGCAATAATCATTTGCTAAAACTCACATTTATGAGATGAATGGGGGAAAAAAAAAACAAATCGGCCAAACATATCAGCAAAAAAATCGTCATCATATATCGGCCATCGGCTGCCCTGATTTCTAAATATCGGTATCGGCATCGGACAGTGAAAAACCCATATCGGTCGACCTCTAATTCACATTGTAAGAAAGCAATAAAATTGAATTAAATTGAAACATCCATTCATTCAACGTCCATTCATTTATCTATCAATCAATCAATCATATGAAACCAACAGAAGCACAAAAGAGTACATTTGCAAAATCATGGCACATGCATTTTAAACTAGAAGTACAATCGTAACCATTATCTGTCCCTAAAATAGAAGAGAGAAAAAAGGTTCACACAAATGATGAACAAAGCCTATAGCTTTAACCCAACATTAAAATCTGACTGGTTGATGGGATGAACAAGGATGCCAATATGTACAACTGCAGCTATTAGAGAGAGAAAAAATTCTAATAAAAAGTATAATAATGACAAACTGTATGATATAAAAACGGTAAGATCATCTATCAAGACGCTTTCACATACTGACATACACATCAGACTGTGCGAAACAAAAGCTGTCAGTTTGAGAGACGGGGTGAGGGAGGTTGTCAGAAGAGGATGCTAAGCAAGCATACAAGGAAATGAAATAGCGTCTCGCAGACAGAAGACAAAGGTTGCTGGGAAAAAACCCCATCAAACTCTCCCTAGAGGACAAGAACACACACAGGCATCTGAGAAGAGCAGTGACCCAATTATAAAACAGAAGGGAAAAGAGAGCATTCAATAAGGCCTTGAGAGACAAGCCCTGAGTCCTGAAACATTACAACCCTTCTTGACCCAGCATGGTAATTGAGCTTGCTTACTTTTAAACTTCAGTTTCTCCTGAGTGTGCTTTAAATACAGTCTCTCTCAGCAAACTGACATGAAAGGTGACGAGAAGCTGTACTGTATGCACTTGAAGGAACTCCTTCTCTCCCTTGATAATTTTCATGAGCACTGAACTATCGCTGTGAACTGTACTGCGAAAATTAACATTCAACCCACAAAACTCAGTAGAATCTCTGCCTGTACATAAAAAAATGGCAGATTTGTTTTAAGCTTGGTTTTAAGTTTAAGCGTATCCTTATTTTTATTTTTTTATGTCTTTAAATTTCTTTAAAATAGCAAACTTAAAAATAATGTGAATTCTGTTGCAAGGAGCTCAAAGCTGCACTTACAGCGTGCATTCGGGAAAATATTCTAATCTTTCAAAACAATAGACTTTGATGTACAATGAAAACACACTCTCTGAATCAAGCTGTAAAAATCTTAATAGGTTTAATTCAGCTTAAAATTCATGGTTCAGTTAAAGTTCACACTGCTTGAACTAACAGATGGTTAACGTTTATTAATCAGGTTTATGTTAATAAATATAATATTGTTCACGGTTAATTTATGTCCATGCATAATATACCTAAATGTAATATCTTAGTTTAAGTAAAAAAAAAAGTAACATTAACCAACATTAACCTTGTAAGATGATTGCTATTTGTTAAAGGGGACATAAAGCGACGTTTCGGCCGAATATCATGTATGATTTGAGTACCTTGTATTGTAGTATTGATCCTTACAGATCCAAGTGTTTTTGTCTGGTCACTCGAAAGGGAATGAATATTTATTACGCATGGCGAGTTAGTCGCTTTCCGGCAAAAGTAAGATAATTGGTACATATTATTATCTTTCTGGCAACAGTAATTGGGTACAATACTGTACATTACTTTTTTGATTCACGCGCAACAGAAGTGTACAACTGCTTATCTTCCAACATGAAAATGTTAATATCTTGACTGCTTACTACGAAAAAACAGTCTTTCTGCCATCAGTTTCCCGAGAATCCACTAGTGACGCAGTCAGAATTATTCAGACCCTCACCGTGCTGGATTAGTGCCATTAAAGAGAAGTGAGTATGTGAATCTCCTAATGTAATGTGATAGCTCAAGTAAGTTCTTTAGTTCAGTATGTAACGATTATATAGCTTTCATTATGCATGTGTTGTATAAAGATTATAGTTGGCCGACCATGTAATTTTCCAAAAGATTTTAATTATAGTAATGGAATGTCCCACATGTGGTCAGAGGGATGTGGGTGTGATGTAACGTGCCAACGTCAGTAGTTTAAAGCCACCTTACACCCACACCGTTTGTCTCGCGCACTCTGTTCAGTGCTCCGTTTTTACAAGCATCAATTATAGTGAATAGATGTACTATCTGATGAATGAAGATTTTCACATATTCCAAGCTTATTTTTTTGTTTTGCCTGCTGCATCGGAGATGCATCACATACAGGTGAAAGTCGGTTGGAAAATTTATGAGGCAGATCGGATCTAGGAATTATTGGATTGGTGGAGTTGTAACAATCAGCGGGGTGAGGTAATCAAAAGTAAACTAAGCGTTTATGAATGAGTAACGTGTTAAGTGATTCTGAAATCGTATTCAGTAATTAGGTCCGCTCATAAGTGTATGCCAAACGGTAATATATTACCAGTAACAAGTATAGTAATGACCAACACTGGCATATATCCAAAAGAGTTTACTTTAGGAGAGTATAAAAGAAAATAGCTTAGATTCTCTCCAACAACAGCCGAGCTCTGGCGGCGTGTCGTCGGTGGAGCTAACAGATACCAAGCACTTATGCCAACAAAACATCCAACTTTCTGCAGTTGTACTTACCGCTGCGGTTACGAATCATGACCGGATCTTGGGACCGCTCCATTTTTCCAGTCATCAAAACTCGTTACATCTTTTTTAAGGCTCTTTGACATGATCTTATTTATGAGGGCATGATAATCCCCGATGCTGCGTTTTTATCCTCACAACCAACCATCGCATTTCCATGGAAAGTTCCTCTCTACATACTGTCGCTATATTTTTTTATTTTTTTATGATCGCTCTTTGATGTGCATCTCTTGCCCCTTTTGTTTGCTTGCTTACCGCTTTTCCTGTACGCTTCCTCCACGAAACAACCAGAACACATTGCCCCCCACCGGCCCCCGTCTAACCGAGAATCTGCAGACAGTCCGATAGTAATTAGAAAGACGACCACAAAAACACCTTGTCCGGTTTTTACAGCTGGACATATTCAGAAGAGGTGCACCACCCCATTAACCATCACATCAGTTATATAACATAGAACTACATGGAGCCCTTAAGCCTCTCGATAACACACGTACATATCTAAGGCAAAGTGAGGCAGCAGGTGCAGTTTTTGGGCAAATTGTATTCAGAGCGGATTACCTAAAGCATCCACAACAACAGCACCCCTCACCCCCTTACTTCCTCCCATTTTCTCCCTTTCCCTCCATGGCGCCCTTTTCGGGTTTCATCCTTTTCTCGTCGGGGGGGGCCAGATAAAGAGAGGCTGGACTATAGATCAATAAGTGATTCAAGCGGGTTTGTGGAATGGGAGAACTTGTATTAAAATCCCAAGCAGTGTCAGAACAGGGATTGCAGTATGGAAGAGCTTAAAACTGAGCTCTAAGCTTATGAGCATGATTTCATCGTTTCCCATCAGCTTAGACACCATCTAACCACTGACCTACTCTCAGTTTTGTGTGCATGTGTCCCACTGAGCTTTCATAACAAACTCATGATGTCCTCAGATAAATACCTGTCAAAAGCTGAAATTACACGTCTCTAAGCAGGTGCGGCTGGGAAAACAGAGCTGAATATGGATGCTGGGTGACTGAAGGTTGACACAAAGCTTGCTGATTGGTTCAGGCAGATTAGAAAATGTATTTATCCGCTTGCCTTATATATTCCACATGTAAAGCATCTACATCTGGTTTATATAATAGTCATATTCCCACAACTGCTTTTAAATGTCTGGACATTCATGAAATGAAAATGTTGTTGCCTTGAGTTTTTGGACTGGACCAGTGACAAGCACAGAGAATCATATAGACATACAAACATGATGATTGAGTCGAAACCCCCGTCCTGCATCCAAATGATGCAATGGCAAACCACTGATGCCACAGTTACCTGTACCCCGCCCCTCTGCGGATTAATCCACCCACCCTCTTCCCCTCCCCTCCCCTCCCTCCCCTGATTTCCCCTCCTTCCCCTAGTTTTTTTCTCCAAACAGATGAGCATAATGGGAACGTATGTTGACAAACAAAAATGTGTTTACAATGAAGGATGGGCAGCACTGTCAAAATAAGCGTCTTTTCCCCGTCTTTTTCTTGACTGCCAACACCCTGGCTTCCCTCACCCATTTTCATCATTTCTCAACCCCCCCCATTTCTTTTCTACCCCACGTTCACACAGGACTGTTGATATAGTTTTCAAAACATGTGTCGTCTAGTCCGTGATAGGTTTCTACCGCATACTCTCTCCCCCCATTATTCCTTTGCTTTTTTTACGCCCCATTCTTTCCATTTCCTTCTTTTCTTAACCCCTTCCTCCCTCTCCTGGTTCTCCTGCTCCTCGACAATCATTCTATATGAGATTTGCGCTGAATAGAATTCTTATTATATCAAGGGGAAAACAGCTGTGCTGGTACTATTTGTGTGGAAATTGTGAACCACTCCATCAGAATGTGTGGGGTGATTAAGAAGAAAGGAACGGAAAGGCAAGGGTGTATGAGTTGTATTTCAACAAACTGCTGTTCGTTATAGTTCTGTAATAAAATCAATCGTAAAAACCTGTCTCCCCGTTTCCCAAAAAAATATCAAACAGTACACAAGATTCAAAACTATTGATAAAAAATAAGAACCATGTGTAATAATTGAATTAATGGGGACTACGTGATTTTTTTTTTTTTAAATATCTCAACAGGAACACAGTTATTTTAGAGGAATATTGTTAATAAGGTAGCCAATTTGGCACACGGAGTTGTTAAAAATGACGGCCAGTGTGTCATGATTTTGATTCGTAATAAAACTGATGCCTGTAAATAAATGCCTCAAATGATCTCAGATCACACCGTGTCTTATATTTGTAAATATGTTACACCCCCACCCCACCACATCAACCTTGTGGAACTGCCAACACTAAATGTTATTCAGCACATAGTAGTTTGAATAACCCATTTAGATGCAGTCTTTGGGTTTAGGGTTTGTGATTGGTTTCTACCCGTCCTTTTTTTTGGTTTTCCCCCTCTCCGGCCTGGTTTGAAATATTTGCCTTCAGTCCTTCAGTAGGCAGCTGGTCGAGTACAGTATAGCACAAAATGTGACAGATTGCTGAAATGTTATTTGGATTACATTAGCTGCCCAGCTTCACTGTCTTTACATCAAAAAATATGGGCAGGACAGAATATTTCAACTCACCGCAATCCAGAGGATTGGTTTGGTACATGCAAAACAAGAATATGCATGGCAATCACCGACACACAGACACACACACACACACACCTTCAATCATAATAAAACAACTTTCAGAGGTAGTAAATCTCTAATCCTGATGTAGACTACAACTATCAATCACCTACTGGGATAAAACCCTTGTTTACCATTTTATCCATCTTACACATTTCATTTTTTTTTTTTACATAAAAATATATATGTGAGCATTTACAATGCAATGATAGAACAGAAAATGAACTCTGAGAATGAAAAGAGGCAGCAGAAATGTCTGCTCCATCTTGAATACTGACACACAACCGCATCTATTCATTTGTGGTCTAAAAATATGTCCTCTTTCTTCTTTCAGCTTACAAATGGCAGCCTCTATAAAAATCTGAATTGTGAGGCTTTTACAGACAGGCGCACATTTTTAAACCCGGCAGCAGTCGAGAAGCTGTCATGGTGAACAAGGCACTGCCAACGAAACAAAAGCAAACATTTTGACTGGAGATTACAGTTAGAGGCTTCCTGGAAGTCTGTCACCATGGCAACGCATAGAAAGGAGCTGAATTGCCCCCTCTCTGAGCACTGAAGATGAAACAGACATTAAGCTAATCCTCCACCTTATTAAAATGTAAAGTCAGCAAAAGAGGAACACACGCCAGCTAAGACCGTCTCAGTATTCTCTTATCCTTCCCACTTCTATTTCATTCTGTATGTGTGAATATGTATATGTAGAGAAAGACAACCTCTACGAAAACTTACCCTGGTTTTACTACAGTGATACTAACTGTAGTAATGGTATTTTTTTATTTCGTACTAAATCATCTATTAGGGGATTGAGTCACTTTTATTACAACGATGGCAATATGACAGCTTCTATCTTTCAAAACAAATACCGATGTTCCCTTCTAATTAAGATAATGAGGACCCAATCAGGGTTTTATCTGTGGTTTTACTACAAACGCTACAGTTAAACTATAATTAAGAACAATCCTAAATCCTGAAAAAAGGAGAGCACTTAATGTAGCACTTAAAGTTAACATGCATTCACAAACAATGTTTTTTCCAATGGCATTCAGAGTAAAAAAGTTCCTCATTCACCAAGGTAAAACATTGCGTGTCCCACTTGATTTTATGTCTTCAGGCTAGATTATTTGAACTGGAAAAGGAATTCAGATGTGGCTACTGAATTCGCAGTGGACTCCCATTTTTGTGGTTTGGGGAAAGTCCTTGAGGAACAGATGGTACAACTTTAGAAACAGTATGTTTTTTGGTGATATAACAAAAACTTGCATGTCAATGTATTAAATCTAGTTGTAAATTAACCAGCTATTTTGTCGCATGATGGACGTTGCAATTTAGTATATTTAAAATAAATTAACATTTAATTAACTTTTAACACAATACAGTTCAAATTTTAGTCAAGTAATAATTTACATGTGCTTTAGTATATTAGTATTAAGTGAACTTCTTTGAAGCATAAAAAAAGATTATTAAAACAATTATTTGAAATGTACTTTAAAGAAAACTTTTAACTTGACATTATTACAAAGTTCACATCTGTTAAGAAACGTAATAATGAAAGTGTACTCTAAGTACACTTAAGTGACCTTTTATTTATTTAATATTATACTATTTGCAAGTTGCTAGGTTTTTGAAATAAAATTAGAATGTAGAAAGTACACTAAACGTGCACATTCAATAGACTTAACCTATTAAGCCAATCTTTACGAAGTTAGTGTTTCCATGTCTTTAACCCCCATTTTTAGAGCATTAAAATGATAATATCTTAGTATTATTAAATAAAAAATATATTTCATCATTGCTTTTTTATGAATCACAGATTACATTTTAGTTTTCAAGATTTTTTTTTTTATCAAACTTTGTATAAAGATGATTCTCAGCTATGTTATGAAAGATATTTTTAAAAAACATTTTTTTTATGCAAAATGTGTGTAAAATGGTCATAAACAGGTTTTCTCATTATATACAATGTATCAATAAACTAAATCTAATTTGCATATTAAAGTATTTTTGGGGCAACATGTAATGAAAAAAAAAAGTGTAATAATGGGAGTAATAATTGAAAAGATTTTCATAATAATATATAATATTCCATAGAATATAGAAATATAATTTCTTTCCCTGTTAATTTGTTATGTCTCCCAAAATGCTAATAAACATACTTTTACTCCCAGTATCCTCATATGAGGACATGTATGAAATAAACCTCCGGTTTCGAAACAGAAAGTCATATTTTGATTTGGAAACCCCATAACATTTTCCTGAAATGTAGATTTATGACACACAGTTTAAAAAAGGAGTCAGATTAAATGATAATCACAAATTTCTCTTTCCATAGACGTTTCACTAATTTAATTTCAGACTAGTTTTTGAAGGACCAAAGGATCGGAGTGTTTAATAGGGAACATCCAAACCTTTCGGATCTCGAAATGCCTTTGAGTGTCTTCTGTAAAGGCCCGCCGACTTACACACCTGTGCATGTCCCCGTTTTCCGATCACTCCCATAACTATCAGTCCTCATATGGAGGCGCAGGGTTCTTAGATGTTATAACGTAGCGTTCACACGGAAGACTACAAGCTACGTTCCTTTTTCTGTGTGCGGTCCGCGACAGTGCGCCCTCAGCAGAATAGCCAAGTGAATTTGTTTGCACTAATCCCGTTGTTCCCCCAGAGGTGGCGATGTGCACTGGCCCTGGTCCTGTTGTTTCCCACATGTAGGCGTACTCGACCTACCCTCCCACTAGCTAGACAATTAAATAATCAACTAAAAAGACGGAACAACAAACTAGGGGAGACTGCAACGACAACAGAAGCCCACATTTACAAGCGCTTGTGTGAGGGCTATGAGACAGCTGCAACTTTAGATTAAGAGTACAAATACATGTTTATTGGTCATAACTTCTGGAGAAAAATAGAGCAGACACTGGACAAAGATTAAGCTTTCGAAGACCAGGTCGACAAAGACAATCGTGCAGATATCAAATGAAAATACATTTGAAGGCTACGGTTGACTCTCGTGTTACCGCACTTTGGGTTTCCGTTTTCTTTCTTAATGTCCCCCCAAAGCCATAATAGGAGTAACGGGTGTATAATGAAGAAAATACAGTTAATTTCATTCGGTTGCAAGAGTCTAGATCAACAGTAGCCGTTCACTCCCATCCTCTTTCCTGTCCCTCTTTCCCCCCCCCTTTCCTCCCTTACTCTACGCCAACAGTAGGGAATATAAGGCCAAAAGGAATGTTGAGTGCTAATACTCAGAGATAACGTCAGCAAAGCTCCTATCTGATGCCCACGAGCCCACTGTGCCAGGAGGTCATGCTAGGCCAGAAAGCTTACAGGGAGAAATTCAACTCAAACTACTTATCAAGGTCAGCAGTCAGACCAAAACAACATCCAGCCTGAACTCCATGAGTCTACAAAGCAGCTGTGGTCAAATTCCTTTTTAATCGAGTGAGTGAGCCAGCGGTGCGGTCACCACAAATCGGCAGGGATTTCAGCATTGCTTAGTAGGGCTATCAGGATTAAACCCCCCCCCGTCGAAACAGTGTCGGCTTTATACCACGTTGTCACAGCTGTTACTTTCAAGGCTCCTGTGTGTGTGGTGTGTGTGTTGTGTGTGTGGTGTGTGTGTGTTGTGGAGGTGCGTGCCAAGAATGTAAGGGATCATAAACATAACCAATGAAATGTGAACTCTTAAAACAGTTTTGTTAAATGTCTGGCGTGGTGGTTGTTTTGGTTTGACCATTAAGAGTGAGTCTCCTCCAATGTTTGACCATTCAGTGAGAGGGAATTCAAGATTCATTTAGGGCAACCTCACCAGAAATTCCCTCCTCGCCCCCTCCACATCAAGGAGTTTGGCAAAAAGGTCTTGGAATCATTTGACAGTTGTAAAGTTGTATGAACATAATTTTCTGTTAGGTACAATACTCCACTAGATAAATGTACAAATAACCATAGAAGAAGGAGGGTAAGGCAATTTTGAGACCGATTCACACAAAAAGGTTGTAAAGAAGAACAGGTTCGGTGGCGATATAGCGCATTAGTGTCGTTACAACCAGTTTACCCAGAGGACCAAATAAAAATTCAGAATACTCATTTCCGTTAATGACTGTAATGAAGCTGATGACAAGTGGAATAATAGGTCTGCCGCGAGGTTTACACTTATCGATGGACCCAGTGTGGTAGGCAGAATTTTATTTCGTTATGGGCCTGGTAAAGTTGAGGGTCCTAGTAAAACGGAATATTGGAAAGCGTCTCATGCAGGCTATCCCAATCTTTATTCAGAGCAAGTCTTTTTTTTTCTTTTCTAATTGTTTTCCTTTTCCTTCTTTCAAATTTCTCTTCTACCTCTTCCTGAACCAGTAGCCTTTATTAGCCGGGAGCAGTCGCAAATTAGTATACACTAAAAAAGGCTTTAAACACGAGGAAAAAAACACCGACTGAGCCTAATTAAGATTATAATGGCCTCAGGACAGTAGTGGTTCCATTAAGAAATTTCTGCAAAACTACCTGTTATTTATTTTAGTCTTTGAGCGGGTTATAATAGTTTTGTATTGTGTTAGAAATAGATCAAGACAAATATGTAACAAAGTTGTATAATACACTGGAAGGGCCTAGTCATATAGTTGGCCATGCCAGCCTAGCGCCATCAGGCCCATCCGTGGACATGCTGCAGCATGAACATTTGCTTAGGGACATTTACATTAGATGCATTATGCACCAGCATGGTCCCACGCTCAAGAAAAACATACCAAT
This sequence comes from Sinocyclocheilus anophthalmus, assembly GCA_018155175.1. Taxonomy (NCBI): domain Eukaryota; kingdom Metazoa; phylum Chordata; class Actinopteri; order Cypriniformes; family Cyprinidae; genus Sinocyclocheilus; species Sinocyclocheilus anophthalmus. Next base: position 36,309 of record JADLZN010002094.1, on the reverse strand, counting down.
CCAGCAATCAAAAACATCTGTCTAAATGTGTATGGCTATATCTGCAGTACTTTAAATGGGATGAATTTAAAGATGCAGTTTTTCAAGACAGTTTTACCATGAAAACAGCAAGCTGTCAGGTGTCAATAAAAATGCTGCTGCTAAAACATGAAGCTACAAAAAAAGTTTCTGCTCTAAAGTATTTGAAAAACTGCTGTTAACAAGTTATGCAACTGTATAAAAGTTTGTAATAATCAGTGCTGTGCCATATTGTGCAAAATATGAGTAAAGTGTGAAATTTTTGGACATGTTTCTGGATATATTCACGTATAGCTATACAGTCTGTATTACATATAGATCTACCACCATCCATGCTCGCAATTCTCTCTCTCTCGCTCTTTAAAGTTTCTGATCCAAAGAACAATGCTCAGGCACAAGCTTTCAAACTGCCTCCCTGGGGACAAGCAGACACAAACACATAGACATCTAAATCACTACCGCTGTTTTGAATCATCATGTTCCTTCATCCCCTGTTCCGCAAAAATAATTTAAAGCACTCATTATCCATGCAGTTGCAAATCAATGGCAACAATTAATTACCAGACAAATGGACCTCCATTACCCATAGTCATCATCAGAGTAGTCCTCCCTTTTATTGGTTATGCTGATAATAATAAATGTAGACTCATAAGTCAAGCCAAACTCAAAGAACAGCTCCTATTTCCCCAGGGCATCCAGCACAGAAGATCTATAGCTCAGACTGAGTAAATAATGGATGGGACAGAGATCAACATGAAGTCTCTGTGGGTAAACAACTTCGATTACAAGTCCTTCAAAGACCTTCAATGGAGAGGCAGTTGCTGTGGGCATGAGTGGAACCTGAGGTCTTCTGCATCAAGCTCTTGATATAAACCAGCCAAACATTGAACCTCGAGCAACCACTCTTGCCTGGTTAGTTTTGATGGTCTCATACACTTCATAACAGAGGAGACAATGTGAGAATCCTGAATAAGAATACAGATTATTTAAATAAATTGGCACTAATTGGTAATTTGATTTGAGTTTATCCAATAAACATACAAAAACCAATTACCAAAGATCTGGAAATGCTTGTCTTCTAATCGTATAATCCTGCCAATCATGTTGATGCTTACCTCCCCTCACTCTTAACACTTTAAACCACTCCTGCAGAAATTAGTTCCAACACTGCTGGTCCTCATACATGGAATGTTCCTCACACAACTATTCCCATTATAAAAGCTGAAATGATGACTTGGTTTGATGACTATTCAGTATCCTGCTTCTCCATCTTTCGTTGCGGACATCCTCCACATATCTACAGTCAGGCCCAGTTGGGATGGAGCCAAGTAAGGGGGAGTAAAAGTCTGCTAGTTTGGCTCCTCCTGGTGACCCCTCTTGCTAATCTACAGTTGTACCTTCAACAGAATCTCTACAGGAGGGCCCATATCTGTCAAATGTAATGGACTTCAGTTGTTGCCATTGTAGTGGCTTCATTGTTGTAAGAACAACTCTAGCATTCTTATCTGTCACACACTATGATGTGATGCACCTCCCAAATTGCTTTGGGAGTCACTTTAGTGAAGGTGTGAATCACAAACACTGTGGAAGTGTGAATTGGAGCAAACAGCAGGGATAAGTAGTGGATAACTGGTTCAGCATGGAAACCAAGTGTTGAAGTTGAAATCAAGGTTTGGGTTTTGGGCAAGTAACGTTAAATAATGGGACAACTTAGATTGGTCACCTAGGGCTTTCAGTATTTGGACAACTTTAAATAGAATACATTGAGTCACTGGAATAAAAATGACAAAATCATGTGGTGTCTCGTAAGATCAAATATAATACGGTGCATTGGACTCTGGAGCCAGAGAAGATTTCCTTCATGCTAAAAATTTCCTTCATGGCTAAAAAGTGCAGGGTTTCCGGGTTAGCAGGGGTGGTAGAGTAGAGGGATGAGGCGAGGACTCAGTACTGCAGATAATGGGCTTTTATTAATAATAAAAATAAACAAAACAGCAACAGAAACTACCCCGTGGGGGAAAAACAGGCTTGGCAAGGCAAGACAAGGCAAGGCAAGGCAGGATCTGGACACATCCAGGGATTGACGAAGACATCCAGGGGGAAATAACGACAACGAACGGACGCAGGACTGCAAACACAAGGAGAATAAATGGAGAGCAAATGAGGAGGGTAACGAGGGAGCACATGTGGGGCAAATTAACTAATAATCAGGTAACAAGATGGGAGGGGTCAAGACAATTGACATGAGCACATGGCACACCGAATCAAAGACACAAAGCCATGTGCTCACACAAAAACAAAACACAAGCACATGGCCAGAAAAACAAAATCACAAGCCATGTGCTAGAACAAAAAGACACGAACACGCAGCTAATGAAAAAACTCATAAGCCGCGTGTTCACACAAGACAACAAGAAAAGCACGCGGCTGAACACAAACCGCGTGCTTCACAAAACACAACACACGTGGACAGAAGAGCGCACGGCCGAGCGAACTCGAGACCGCACGCTCCCACAACAGACAGAACATGGAGCGCGAGTGTCCGGACCCCGACACGAAACCGAAAATCAAGACATGAGTGCCGGGATCTGAACACCCGCTCCAACATGAAACAGTACACGCAGATGAGAGCGCACGGCTCGAGCACACTCAAAGCCGCGTGCTCACATGAAAACAATGACATGACGGGAGTTTCAGGGCTCTGTCACAAAACCATGAATAAGCTAGTCCGAAGTGACAGAACCCTGACACTAGCCCCCCTCAAAAGGGACGCCACCTGGCGTCCCTAACGAGACACAACAAAAACAAGACAGGAACATGACAGAACAAACATGACAACACAAGACCGCTACATAACAGGCAACACAAGACAGGAAAACTCAAAACACTGGGAAAAAGAGGGGAGGGAGGGAGGGAGGGGAACCAAGCCAGTGCCAGCAGTACAACCAAGAAAGTCATTACAGGAACCAGGGAGGGGCGGGAGTGTTGAGCCAGGGAGGCTCAGGCAGACCAGGAATCTGGGGAAGCCAGGGCGGGACCGGAGGAACAGACCAGGGAGGCTCCGGCCTAACAAGAACCAGGAAACAGGGAGGGGTGGGAGGGTTGAGCCAGGGAGGCTCAGGCAGACCAGGAATCTGGGGGAGCCAGGGCGGGACCGGAGGAACAGACCAGGGAGGCTCCGGCCTAACAAGAACCCCAGTAGGCCACCAGGGCGGAAGGGCAAGGAGCCTGGGCGGGGCCGGAAGGGCAAGGAGCTTGGGCGGGGCCGGCAGGGCAAGGGGCCTGGGCGGGGCAAGGAGCTTGGGCGGGGCCGGCAGGGCAAGGAGCTTGGGCAGGGCCGGCAGGGCAAGGAGCCCGGGAGGGGCTGGCAGGGCAAGGAGCTTGGGCGGGGCAAGGAGCTTGGGCGGGGCCGGCAGGGCAAGGGGCCTGGGCGGGGCAAGGAGCTTGGGCGGGGCAAGGAGCTTGGGCGGGGCCGGCAGGGCAAGGAGCTTGGGCGGGGCCGGCCGGGCAAGGAGCTTGGGGTGGCGGGGGCCGGAAGGGCAAGGAGCCTGGGGGGGGCCGGCAGGGCAAGGAGCTTGGGCGGGACCGGCAGGGCAAGGAGCCCGGGAGGGGCCGGCAGGGCAAAGAGCCCGGGCGGGGCCGGCAGGGCAAGGAGCCCGGGCAGGGCAAGGAGCCCGGGCGGGCCGGCAGGGCAAGGAGCTTGGGTGGGGCCGGCAGGGCAAGGAGCTTGGGTGGGGCCGGCAGGGCAAGGAGCTTGGGAGGGTCTGGGACGGCCTCCAGGCCATGTGGGATGGAGGAAGCCCTTCTCCTCCTCCTCCGTCTCTGAGAGCGGGGCACTGCCACTTCATCGGCCACCTCTTGGGGCGCAGCCGCCTCTTCGGCCGTCACTGGGACCGCTGCAGCCTCTCCGGCCATCACTGGGGGCGCTGCAGCTTCTTCGGCCGCTTCCGGGGCCGCTGCAGCCTCATCAGCCCCCCTCGGGGGCATTGCAGCCTCATCAGCCACCATCGGGGGCATTGCGCGGCTCCTCGGCCGACACTAAGGGGAGCTGCCAGCCTCGATCAGCAACCTCTAGGGGCACAGCAGCCTCTTCAGCTGCCTCTAGGGGTGGTGAGGCGTACCCATTCCTCCTCCGTCTCCGCGAGCGGGGCACTGCCACCTCATCGGCCACCTCTGGGGGCGCTGCAGCCTCTTCGGCCGTCACTGGGGGCGCTGCAGCTTCTTCGGCTGCTTCCGGGGGTGCTGCGGCCTCTTCGGCCAGAGGGTTCCCCTGATGGGCTAGGAATTTGATGAACCCCTCAAATGACAGGTGATCCAACCCTCTCATCCTCCACCAGTTGAGGGGCTCATCCAGGGCGTAGCTGAAGAGGTCCTTGAGGGCCTCATCATTAAACCCCAACCCCTCTGCAGCACCACTGAACTCCAGGGCAAAATTCCTCACGTCAGCCCCCTGTTGACGGAGGGAGCTCAAGGTCCTAAACTGGAGCATGCGCTGGTAGTGGGGGCTGGAGAGAGTGGAGGCTGGTGGATGGCGCAAACCATTCTTCCGCTGAGTCCTCATTTGGTCCGTTCGTACTGTCAGGGTTTCCGGGTAGAGGGATGGAGCGAGGACTCAGTATTGCAGAAAATGGCTTTTAATGACAATAAAAATAAACAAAACAGCAACAAAAACTACCCCGAGGGGGAAAACAGGCTGGCAAGGCAAGACAAGGCAAGGCAAGGCAAGGCAAGGCAGGATCTGGACACATCCAGGGATTGACGAAGACATCCAGGGGGAAACAACGACAACGAACGGACGCAGGACTGAAAACACAAGGAGAATAAACGGAGAGCAAATGAGGAGGGTAACGAGGGAGCACATGTGGGGCAAATTAACTAATAAACAGGTAACAAGATGGGAGGGGTCAAGACAATTGACATGAGCACATGGCACACCGAATCAAAGACAAAAAGCCATGTGCTCACACAAAACAAAACACAAGCACATGGCCAGCAAAACAAAAAAAATCACAAGCCATGTGCTAGAACAAAAAGACACGAACACGCAGCTAATGAGAAAACTCATAAGCCGCGTGTTCACACAAGACAACAAGAAAAGCACGCGGCTGAACACAAACCGCGTGCTTCACAAAACACAACACACGTGGACAGAAGAGCGCATGGCCGAGCGAACTCGAGACTGCATGCTCCCACAACAAGACAGAACATGGAACGCAAGTGTTTGGACCCCTACACGAAACCGAAACTCAAGACATGACTGCCGGGATCTGAACACCACGCACCAACATGAAACAGTACACGCAGACGAAAGCACACGGCTCGAGCACACTCGAAGCCGCACGCTCACATGAAAACAATGACATGACGCGAGTGTCAGGGCTCCGTCACAAAACCATGAATTACACTAGACCGAAGTGACAGAACCCTGACAAAAAGAGGCAAGCTCTGCTTCTGGTCATTAAAAGTTGAAGGAGCCTACAATGACATTGCATAATCTTGATAGTTTCTTGGCACTCTAGATGCATGTTAGGCTTTGTGTAACACAGCAATCTTCACCAACCTTCATTCTTTCTACCAATACACAGTACAAGCACAACAATACCTTGTGCTTAGCAGGGACAACTCGCTTTTGGTGGGAAAGTCTTGCAACGCCTATCTTTCCATCTGGCATCTTGTCTTGTTTGATTCAGCACCAAAGTAAAAGCCTGTTTTACACTGTTCTTTAGGTGTGGAGAAGACTGGATGATGTTGATTCTGGGTGGTCCCCCTGGAAAATTGCTTTCCAACATTCTGTTGGGACTTTCACACACAGGATCCATTTTCCCATTCCAAGACATTAATCAATGACAATTACAAATATTTCAGATTTTATATGTACTACTAATGTTGAGAAATCCAGCATGGCAATTCCTGTGTAGGAAACCTTCAAAATAACAGTCTAAGTCATCAGTCTTTTGGCAAGAAATAGGCCACTGTTTCTGAAACACAGGCACATTTCCACCTCAGTGTCTGGACAGGAGACTACTATATTGCCCTGGTCTCTTTCTTCTCCATTCCCAGCCAACTGACCAAGAGTGAATGGATGATTTTCTTCAAAAAGGTCACTGAAAGTTCATGTGCAGTTTTCTTGTTTTGAACTGAATTCTCTGGTTCATATTCCTGATGACAACTTCATAGACATGCAGAAGGACTCTCATCCTTTAACAGTCTACACTGGAAAAACCTGTGGGACAATTATCATCTTTTACAGAATACTACTTCAGTGAAGTTGGCTCAGTGGGATTTTCTTATCCCAGCATAATTTTTTAAGCTCAAACTTTGTTCTTAACTAAACCCCGAGCTCTCAGCTTCACATCTACTTGCATTCAATTCTCCAAACCTAATTTGGCAGCCCTCTCCCAAAAAATTAAGTTATCTATATAACCATATGGAAAATTTATTAATTTCATACTAGGATACTGAGCTCTTATACTCGTACTCATTAAAATGCTCCGATACCAAAAACTGATACCACACAGCGTGTAAACAGTGCTTTGTTCAGACAAAGCAAAACTGACAACAGAACAACAGAGAGTAGAATGGAGTTACTAGAGATTAAGGATGTATATGGAGTATGTGTGTGTAATTAATATAATGTTAAAATTCAGTATTAACGCCTGTATAGCTGATAAACAAAGCACGCTGAGTGGATTGAGCGTGCAAGCTTGTCGAGCGAATAACCCATTCTCACTGGAAGGTTTGCTGTTTGGTCGGAATAGATTAATATATATAATTAGTGGGGCATTCACTATAAACAACATTTATTTTAAATGTTAAGACTATACAACATGAAGGTGAAAGTGAGTGTGAAATGCACTAGGCTACACGTGTCTCTCTCATTCCCCACATTATTTTAGGAAAACATCTTGAGATTACAGTACTGTGCTGCTGGAATGGAGCAGCTCTAATGTGCACTGTGCTATTAAATTAAAGATGAAATACCACAGAGCAATGAAATACATCTTAACGGGCATAATTGAGTGTGAAAATAACTGAAGGAAATATCTATTTACTAAATGAAGCTAGCTAACATAATTCATTTTCTTTTGGTTTCTATACCCAATATTTTTAAAAACTACAAACACAATGAAAATCGGTATAGGCAAGTACCAAATATAAATGTATAAGTGTCGGACTCGATCTGGTATCGGTGCATCCTTCATACGTGTCATCAAGGATAAAGCCACCAATGCATATCTACTGTACTGTATAATGTGGTAACATACTATGTGTATATATTACAAGGACAGTCCCCTTGGAATGACCTGGGGTTAAGTGCCTTGCTCAAGGGCACAATGGTTCATAGAAACTTTATGTATTTATTTAGCACACAGCATGAAACTAGGTGTGTTGTGGAATTTGTTTCATGCAACTTTCACATGGTTGCAATTCGAAGCAGTACCATAAACTTATTAGAGGGACAAGCCTGGAGCATCCTGGAGTTAAATGTCTTGCTAGGTCACTGTCTTGAACAATGGTGACTGTTCATGGGTCATGCTTTGAGAGGATCACAGCAGAAAACTTTGAGTTACCAGCCTTGAACCTTAACCACTACACCATAGCACCACTTTGTAAATAAATGGGGGAATTCGTTTTTTGTTATTTGTCCAGGCCTCATGTATAAAATTCACACATACTTAGACTTCTCTAGATTTGATTCAATTAGCATATTTTAAAAAGGAAGAAACTGGTGTGAAAATATTTTTAGACAAATGCAAACTAAAAATTATGAATACAAACACTTTCTGATCTTTAAAACTTTAAAGGAGGTATTGTTACTTGACAAAATAGATATTTAGATTAGTAGTCAATTTACCAGTTAATTCAGCGAAATTTAATTGGTTAAAAAATGCAGTAAAAACAATACAGTAAAAAAGAAGAAAATTAAAGAAATTCATCTTCAAATTCACCTATACATAAGTTCAGTAATGAGATTTTGTTACCATGAAAGCTTGAACAGAACTATTCAAAAAACGTGGCAACAATTCACTCATCTGCCACAATAATGGGGGTATTTCTCAGCAAACAATGATTACATTTGCATTTACATTCATGCATTTGGCAGACGCTTTTATCCAACATGTGACTTACCAATGCACCTACAATATACATTTGATCAGTCGTGCCTTCACTGGACTGGAACCCATGACCTTGGCAGCTAGCACCCTTGCTATACTGGTAAGATGATACCAGGATGATTCATGGGTAACATAAGGATTTGATATGTGTTTATGTGGCGACTATTAAATTCTATCATAATAACTGGATTATAAAATGTCTGCATTACATTGAAAACACAAGTGGAGAGTGTTTTAAAAGTTCAGAACTCAGACCAATAATTGCAGAACTTACACTAACTTTACACTAACAGCATTGGGAAAAATGGGAAATTTCGCCAAATTACAAAAGGACCATTACATCCAATTCAATCATCATGATGACATATAACACAATGCTGAGTGTTATACAAAGTGTATATATAATCTATCTTAATATATATTATATATTATAATATATATATATATATATTATAAAATATAAGAATATTGCACACTTCCAGACTGTCAAGTTGTTCTGAACACAACAAACTCAGACACAGCAAACATGTGTTTGGTTGCTAGGAGACGCATGACAAATGAAAACAATATGTGTTCTAAAATCAGCTCAAAATATCAAGCATGTGGGATATCCTCCAACTGGATGAATTCATAGTGTGAAACAAAAAAATCAGAGTCTGTGCTCACCCAACTATCGTTGACTCTTGCAGACTATAAATTGTGGGAAAATCTGGGCAAAAGTTGTTTAGTGTATTCCAGCCTTTAGTTTATTGCACTCTTTGTCATGTATTACATTAGTGGCATCAGTTGCTGAAAAGGCCAATTTTATGAACTTTTAAAATTATTGTACCGGCTGTGTTTACAGTATATTTTACTGTTCAGTTTAGTCTGTATAGGTTGGTATACTGATTTAATGAGACAGTTAGAAATTGTAAAATGCCATTTTATAATGCACACTATGTTTAATATTGGTGAAGTCCTGGCAATCACGGGATTAATTATTCGTTTATTTTTGACTGTGAATGACATGACAAAATGACATGAGTTGAACTAATGTTCTACATTCAATACACAAACAACCCTTCCTCACACGTCTTTTGGAGGCTGACTGTATGAGATATGTTTAGTCTTTCTGTAAGGAGAGAGATAAAAGGAGGGACCCAATCAGAAAAACAAACACAATTTAACAGTGCTGTGTTATGAGTTGTGATCGTTTTCCCCTAAAACCTCTTAGAATGTCTGCTCTAATCCCAGCATTGTGCTCATATACTCACATCTGACGTTTGTGTTGTTAATAAATGGTTATGTAGCGTCTGAATGCTATTTAGATCCCTCACCAACTGAACCCTGCCACTAAACTGACACTTTTCATATCATATCATCGGTGGGGGTTGAGGGTCAACAACACCCAATGTAAAGTTGAGAAATGCAGAGTGAAGTACTATACCAGCTGGAATGCCTTATGAGGAAGTACTGTGGTAGTATGATCATGGTGTAAGACGGTTGTGAATTTGCCTCCTTATCAAGGAGTCGCTGTGGTCTGATGAAACCATTCTTGCCTTTATTGCTGGAGGTCATAAGATCAAATCTTACTCGACCAATTAAAATTGCAGCCATTTGTCAGGACACGTATATCAGTGATGAGGGCATGTTTTCATTGGACCGGAGAGCAGCCAACAATGACCACCAAGTCTGCCACTGACCGATAATACTTCATGTTTTAGAAAAGTTTTATTTTTTTTTTTTTGGACTTGTAAAGTGAAATATCCTAAAATGGTTTGCTTGATTTGCTCTTTTCCTTAAATGTGAGTAGCGATCACAAAATGTTTTCATTTGTTTTAGGATAATCGTAGATTGCAGGGTCTAGAAATGTCTCAGGTAGTTTCAATTTGCTCCACAGAACTGATAATTGTGCACCAAATACATAACACAGTACATGAATATTCAAAACTGCCATGGTGTTTCATGGTATTATTGTAAATTGACATTTGATTAAAAACCAATACATTTATTTTTACATTGAATGTGTTTTTTACACATAAATTTATAAATACATTTGAAATAAAACAGGTAAAATTGTACATTTAAAATTTGTAATCATAAATATAATATTATAATTTTAAACAACATATCATAACAAAAAAGATCACAATACAAACATTTTTGTTGTGGATAGTGACACTGTATCTTGTGTATTTCACCCAAATTATTTCATCAAAATTTCACCAAATAACTTTATTAACAATCCTAACTCAGAAAGTTCAAACAGTATTAAAGGCACGTGAAAAGTGAACAGTGAAAAATAAGAATAAATACACAAATTACAAGCATAGATATATACAACAGAATATGTTACAAATAAAATACGGTTTGTAGTATTCAAATACAGAAATTTAATTAGAGAAAATAACACTGCTTAGTGTTCACTGTATAAATTAAATACAGAATAATCTTTATTAAAACTGTTTTGTTGTTTGATTAAAATTAATGTCACAGACAACAGCAGGTATTTATAGGCTGCTGTCACTTTAAGACCTGATGCACGGCTCCAATAAAATAGGTGAAATAAAATTCAAAATAGTGTGAAGAACTAGGCCTATATCACGCATAATCTTCCTATTAATAATAAATCACCTTTTTCTATGGTTTTGTTTATTTATTTGCATAATGGACACCTCTACAAATGTAAAGAGGTGCTCCCTGGGCATTGCAGTGAAAAATAGGTGCCCACTGCTCTGGGTGTGTGCACGGTGTGTGTGTGTGTTTGTGTGTTTGTGCAGTTTGTTTGTACAACACCAAATGTTTGAACGATTGTTCCACACTTACTCTGTTTCTGAATTTAATTAACACTGCGATTTGTCCAGCATATGAATAGTCTTTGTGCTGTTCTAGATTGATTGGCCCACTAGCTCTCTTCTTTTACCACAGACCATGAAACACTCACTTCTTCCCCTGATCTCTCACTTTCCTTCTACCTCTCCACCCACGCAGTCACACATAATACAAAATAACACAAAAAAGACACAGTCATTTTTAGAAAGCAGCTCTGAATATGAATCAAAGAAGGCACCCTATAATCCAAGGGCAGATAAGTTTGAAATCCCCGGAGAAACGTGGCGTTCTTTTCACAGGGGCCAGACGGTGCTGTGAGCATTAATGCTGTATCTCCAGTGTGTCAGTTTGAGACAGAGAGAGACAGAAATCCTGTAAAGCCTGCTTTCACCCTTGCTCTCTCATTCCATCACTTTTGGATTTCACTTATCTCATTTAGTTATTGCCGCAGACCTTAAGCCTCAACTATGATCACATATTTACCTATTTATCACTGTTTGTCCAACTGAATATGTCTCTGGGGCTTATGGGAACTTTTTTCTGACCCCATTTGTTGTCTCTTCTATGCTGTTGGACTGGTTATAACCACAGTGCCAATTTTTGTTGTCACTGGTGGCTTGTGACTGGATTGTAGTTTGTTTGTCAAGGTAAGTCACAAGCGTGTTGGTGTTTGAGTTTATCTTTCATGGTCAAATCCTGCTGAAATGTGTCATTTCTGTGCCACTTGCAAAATTCGAACACTCTCCCATCTATCATTGGTCAGCCAATAGAAGAGAGTTGAGCAAATGAACGCTGTGTTTGGGTTGGTTGAGATGCTCAGAGCAGCCTTTTGATAGTGTCAAAGTGTTTACACGTCAGGGAAATCAACCTGATAATGCCTCTGGATGTTAAGATGGCATGGGTATGGAAGCCTGCTTCCACCTCAGAGTTAAACATGGTTTATGAAAGAGAAGTCTTAATTAGGAGAAAGTCACAACTGTGAGATATGGGGCCCTATTTTAACGATCTAAGCGCATGGTCTAATGGCACTTAGGGCGTGTCCGAATCCACTTTTGCTAGTTTAAGGATGGGAAAAATGGTCGGCACGCCAGGTGCATGGTCTAAAAGGGTTGTCCCTATTATCTTAATGAGTAATGGGTGTGTTTTGGGCGTAACGTGTGTAACGAATCAGCTCATGTGAAATATGAATAATTAACCATAACTAGTTATAATTAACTATTTTAGATCCGCTGTAGATATTTAGCTGACCTCTCAGGGTCAACTGTCTTGTCAATTCTAAGAACGTTAATTTCCTGGTTAAAGAAAATAACCTTCTTACTGTACAATTCTAAAAGTTTGTAACGTAAATCTGCATGATAAGTGACTCCGGTTATGAGCAAACAATGAACACGTCAAGTGTGATACAGGTAAGGTTTTATTAACTACATAAACACTTAAATTAGTCCAACATACTACATAAACACATAAACTGGTCTAACATCCTACATAAACACATAAACTGGTCTAACATACACATACACACACACACACACACACGCATACAGTTGGTATAGGAAAGGGTTAAAGTTTAACTCAGTACAGAAAGAGACATAAGGAATGACATTTATGGAACCATTTTGCAAATTCAGCAGATCTAAAACCTGAGGGAAAAAGTCAGATTCTTAGTTCAAACAAACCTAGTAAAAAGGTGTAACTGATACTTAATGTATCAATTAATAAGGCTAAGTTTGATACTTGCAAGTCTCGTCTGTCTGAAAATAGATTACTGATGCAATCTTAAGGCTCAAGATCTTGCTGAATTTGGTTGATGAGAAAGAACCAGTTTGAGTCAGAGAATCTTTGGTGAATGGAAAAGTCAAGGCCGAAAGGCCTGGCACAAAGCTTTGGTATCCTGCAGCGTTTTCTCACATCTTCATCTTAGCATCTGACCGAACCACCGACTGGGGCGGGTACCTGGAGCCGGGCCTTTAAGGTCGGAGAAGATCTCCGCCTTTTAAGATGGGCTTGTCCAATGAGCAAAAGGGAATTTCCGAGCGGGAGGTGGCAATGGCTGGAGGGCTTTATGACCCTTTGTCTCTAACCATGGTAATTTGCAAATGGACTTAAAACGAAATTACTAACGATTCTCAGGGCCATAATATATATTGCCTATGTACCAACAAATAATATACACTCTCGTTTAAATCAACAGAAGACGAATTCATAGATACTAAACAAGGTAAGATTACAAATAGTGAAAAGGGATGATCAGGAATGGGTCCCCTCACAAGCATACTAAACTAGTCTAAGAATATCAAAGACAAAATACACAATGACAATAATATACCCAATGGCCTGAAGAATATGTGTGTTCATTCAAATAACGGTATTTCTATGAATTAACTAGAACACAGTACATTTCTACTCTGCCTTTCCTTGGGACATACAGGGATTTTCCCTGCTTTACATACTTTTGGCCAATAAACCCAGTGATATCAGCGTTGGTTGCCATGCAACCAGGTGCCTGTTCGGCTTTCTGGGGTGTTACGCATTTCGGGGGGAAGTGTTCATGGGTCCTCATATGGCTTTTTTTAACTGAGGGGGGTTACAGAGTATTTTTTAAATATAAAAACAAAATATATATTGTGTTTGATTGGTCCAGACGCTACAAATTCCCCCCTTTCGAACGTTGTTGTCCGTAGAATAGACAACAACGAGCGATGTCAAGGTGCAGAACAATCGAACACACACCTGGCACTCACGGCTGGGAGCCAGTGGTGGCTTTTTGGCTGTTGGTGCCGTGGTGGATGCTGTCAGGTGGTGTGCTGTGGTGATGTAGACCGTAGCAATGTGCGGGTCCTCGAGCTTATGCAGCAGGTGTCGAGGCTGTGTCACCTGTCATCCTGAAGTGAGTTAGTCCGAGTAGGATGTTTTGTTGATGTTGTTAGCCAGTAGGCTATCTGTGGTACCCACGATGTGGGACAGCCGGGTTAGACTCTCACTGGTGAGAGTGCAGGTGGTTCCAGGGATTGCCGGGAACTGTTATGGAGATTCTATAGTGTGTAGAGAATTTCCGACTGACCTAGTGACGATGGCAGGAAAGCGGCAGGTGGTTGTGAGCTCTCTGCTTTGCTCAACGTCACTAGAAATCCGATGTTTGCGGTGTCGCTTGGCTCTTGTGGCGGCACCGACTTGAGCTTGCCTGAGTTGTGTTGGTAGAGCTTTCGCTGTTGGGCATGTGGGCCCGTTGCTCAATCCAACGTTGTCTGGCTACTTCTGGGGGTGTCGACCGGTTTCAAGGGATGCTCCTCCCTTGGAGGGGCCTGATGCTGTGTTGCAGCAGGCAAGGAGTCAGAGGTTTGTCCTTCTCAGTACTCCTTAGTTGAGTTTTGTTCAAGGAGCTCTTTTGCGAGTGTCAGCAGCTCCTGTAACCCAGAAGTAGGCGTGTCCAGCTGTCCTTGTGTAGCCTCCGTTCAGCACCTGTGTGAAGGGTGTGGAGGAGGATGTTTTGGTGGACTGCTGTTGGACATACCATGGTGTTTGCAGGATGAGGATGCCTTTTTCCATAGCTTTTCCCAGTGGTTGGTCTGGAACCTGGGTTTGTTGTTATGGTGATGGCTCTATCCTCTTCCGGCTAGGGGCTATCTGTAGAAGGGTTTTGCATTGTGGCAATGCTGGGTGCCTTCTGGTGCCCGCTTTGGATTCTGAGTTGTGAAGTTCAGAATCAGTGGGGTCTTACAAACACATTTACTGGAGGCCTTGTGCTTGTTAAAGGCCTACTGTGTCAGGTTACGCAGCTGTTGATTAGGCATTGTGCGGCAGGCCCTAATGCCTAGATGCCTTCTTGCAGCTGGTGTCCTCCGCCATCCCAGGGTAATTGTGAGCTTTGGAGTAAGTTTGTCAAAGTCTGTGGTAGTAAGCATGGGGAGTTTCATGCTGGCCCTGCTTGGTGTCTGGGGCAGCGATCAGTCCGTGTTCAGACTCTGGGTCTGAGAGTATTTAGGTTGCCAGATGTGTTGTCTCTGGCCAGCTCGTTGGGGTCTGTGGGGTCACACGGTGTGTGTGCCTGCAGTGACGCTCTGGAGAGGTCCTGCCCCACCCCCTTGTGGCTGCTGATAGGTGACGTGTGAACAGTGGCTCTCGCACCCCCCCTCGCAGGTTCAGACTCTTGGCTGAGGGGGTGGGCCTGCTGGCCAGGGGAAGTTCTGTTTCGTGTTTTCCCTATCTGTTCACCTTGTGGTCTGCAAGCATATTTCAGTTCATTTGTGACACTGAATTCACCTCGTTGCGTTGCTTCGGTTCGCCTGAAAATTTTTTTTTGTTGCAGCTGCAGAGGTTTTCAGGGAGCTGACTTGTGAAGTGTCAAGCAGAAGGCTTTGGCTCCCTTTCCCCCCTTTCGTAGCTGTGCACAGGCGTGGAGGGCTTGCACTGCTGGCGACGTGATGTTCAGCAGGCTGTCTTTTGCTTAAGTCTATGCGCAGTCGGTAGGACTGTTTAAATTCTTTCTGAACCATGTCAAGTTCCTCTCTAATTGCTGAGTCAGGGTTGGACCTCAGCTCTGTCTGTATGCAGCTGGCCTTGTAAGGCCTAAGATGTGGAGTCTCTCTCATTTAGTTCCACATATGTTGTTTTTAAGAGTGACTTTGTGTGAAACAGTTCTCTTTCCAAGTCCTGTCTGATGGCTTTTTCCAGCGGCGCTTGGTGTCTAGCAGCTGTTAGAGCCTTTGTGAATACTGGTGATTTCCTTCTGTCGCACCATTCTGTGAGGTTCTTTGCATCCGTTCTGTGCTTTCTCTCATTGAGCAGGTGTCAGTTCTCTGCAGAATTCTGTGACTTGCAGTTTCAGCTCATATACCTCCTGTCTGAGGCCCTTGAGGGTGTGGACCAAGGAGAAGATTATGCTGGTCAGATCCTGGTGGTTCAGGCAGGGTGTCAGGTGTCCACTTGTGTCACAGTCACAGTTCCTTTCTTTGCCATTGCAGGTCGTTGGCTGCTTTGAGCTGAAGGATGTACATTACAGTGCTCTACTGAGTGTCCAGGTGGTCCTGGTGAGCTGGCAGGGCTGGATGTCTGTGGAATGTCTGCGACATCCTGGCACACTTGTGGGAACACCAGAGAGAGAAAGGGGCAAGACAAATGCAAGCACGTACAGAGGTGTTAAGCTATCTCTAAGGGGAACGGCTGTGTAGGCCATGTAAGGTATGAATAGCTGGTGGGAGGCAGCTAGTGAGGTAGGGTGCTATGTTTTTGTGTTCGTGAACACAAAGGAAGAGTTTGAGTAACTTTGTTGAGGGGGCCGTAAGCAGGGGTCAGCTGATGACCGGGCTATACATGTAGTCAAACTATTACTTAAAACACTGATGGTTCACGGGTTTGGTCACTATGACGAAACTGAAATAAAATAAGATGAACTCAAAAAAAAAAAGGAAGATTTTACCTATTTTAGTTTTTTCTAAGAGATATGGCTAAGCAGGTGTCACTTGTGGGTGATGCTGCAATATACTTCACAACCCTAGGGTTAGGCTGTTAGCTAAACTAGCAGGGACCCACCAAATACCTCGTCAAAAGAAAAAGAAACAGTGGGAATTGATTCTAATGGTGATGGTGAAATAACTAAAATAAGGTAAAAGTAAAAACACAACAACAAAAAAGGGGGTCCGAAGAGCTGTAGGAAATTAAAAGGGAAAAACAAAAAAACAAACAAAAAAAAATTTCTTTTTTTATTTTATTTTTTTAAATTTAATTAAATCTCAAATTTAATACAAATCAATTTAGCTGAATTGGTACATTTGTGCTAAACAAATGTAAATAAATGCAATAAAATAAAAAAAAAGGTAGAATAAAGTCAAAACAAAAAAATAAACAATAACACAAGTAAAACTACAGTATGTGGGTAGGGACCACAGGGACCTGTGATGGCATCAACAGGAAGTGACACCAGGGGGTGGGGGGGGGGGGAACGGGGGAAATAGAGAGAGAGAGAGAGAGGGAGAGAGAGGTGTGGTTAGAAAGTTACACTTTACACGCCTATCTAAGCGTTAGTCAGATGCTAACAGCTAGCAGTTGAGGTAAAGGGCTTAGCTTAAGAGTTAGCGTTAGTTACACGCAATTCTTTGTTTACACACAGGTCTGTGAAGTGGGTGCTGTTGTCAGATTAACCGGAAGAGTCTGCTCACACTTCCGGGGTCACGTGTTGCTAGGAGACCAATGCAAGCTCACAACAGGTGCACGTGGAGCAGACTTGCACTGCTGTGAGCATGCATGGGAAACTCATGCATGTCCCATACAAATTCATTCATTAATCAAAACAGCACATTCACTTCACAGGCAATGGTGGATTCGTAGTTAGCTACGCTAGAATAACACCATTAATTTTACGTAAAATGTTTCAAATGAGCGAGTCAAAATGAAATACAATGATACGTAACACATAATAAGGCCTTAAATTAATGAAATGAGGAGTATCGATCAGATCACCTACACAGTGCTGAAAAAGGGGATTCCTTCGCCCAAGATCAGACCGATGTATTCTGGTACCATTTATATGGGCTGCTAATCTGAGGTTTACCCATCAGAAAAAGCTGTACCCTCTACTAACAACAGAAATTAGGATTTCTTCGCTAAAATCAGGTTAGTTTCTTATCGTACGATTTAAACACATTATAGCACTGAAACTTTCTACTACCTGTAGGAAGGCACATTCAAGCTATAGTTTTATCTGATTATAATCAGAACCTGGTGCGCGCATGTATAAGAGTTACGTAAATGTTTCACATGAGTGGGTCGATATGAATACAATGATACATAACACATAATAAGGCCTTAAATCTGTGAAATTAGGAGCATCGCTCAGATCACCTACACAGTACTGAAGAAGGGGATTTCTTCGCCCAAAATCAGACCGATTTATTCTGGTACCATTTATATGAGCTGCTAATCCTGAGGTTTTGTCGTCAGGAAAAAGACCTATACTCCACTAACACAGAAATTAGGATTTCTTCGCTAAAGTCAGGTTAGTTTCTTATCGTACGATTTAAAAACATTATAGCACTGAAACTTACTAATACCTGTAGGAAGGCACCTTCAAACTATAGTTTTATCTGATTATATTCAGAACCTGGTATGCGCATGGAGAAGAAGTTATTAACTTTTGAAACAGACACATAAGATTGATTATTGGGTCTGCTTGCAAGCAATGTTTAAAACGACGCCACCGTTCTAAATTACTGCTCGTACTGCATAAAGTAGGAAACTATTGTTTCCCTAGCCATGTGAATGCTGGGATTTTTCTGGCTAGCTTGTCAAAGTTTCTGGGGGTCACATCATGCGCTGCTGCGGGGATGCTTGGAAGGGACCCACCCCTCCTTTCTGTGGTTGCTGGAGGTATTACAGTTCTGTCTGCTGAGTTGTTAAGCAGAAAGTGTTGGCTGGTTCTGGCGGTTCCACAGTCAGCTGAGGTGGTTGAGTGATGTCACCACCTGGTGATGAGATATCTGGTTCTGTGGTTAACAGTGGATTAGCAGTGATCTGGTTGGGAAGTTCATTTTGAAGGAACTCTGAGTGGGCGTTGGGGTCAGAGCTAATGCTAAGTCATAGCTGGTCTGACTCATCCCTTTTCTTTTCCTTATGGTGCTTTTCTTGGAGGAGTTCCTTTAAAAGTCTCATGATCTCTGCTGATTCAGATGTAGCTTTCTGGTTCTGTTCTGTGGATGGTTTATATTTGGGCCTGTCTAGGGCCTGTTGAGAGGGGTTCTGCTGCTGGCAGTCCGAGCTCGGTGCTTGTGTCTGTGAGTGTCGGTTCAGCTGCTGGATCAGAGTCTCTTGAAGTCTATCAATTTCCTCCTGTAACTTCATTCCGCTGGGGTCCTTGTGGGATACCGCGTGATCTGTTGCTTGAGATCATTTACCTACTGTTTCAGACCCATGAGGTTGTGGGCAACGGAGGGTGATGACCTTGGCGAGCTTTTGTAGCCATAACTCTCGCTTGAGTCATGAGTCTGAGGTGCTCTTCTCTCTGTGTCCAGTTGCTTTCGGCTCAGTAGGTGGTCGTCGTCCCTGGGTAGGGGGTGTTCCTCACAACGCCTGGCCCGCCCTCTTTGGTCTGCATTCTGGGCAGTTAGTCTGAGCATCTGCAACATTTTGGCACACTTGTGTTGAGAGTAAGGGCTAGAGACTACTACAAGATCAAAACAGAGTGTGAATGCTAAAATAGGTTTGGGTCAGCATATGTTTGCTGAAAAGGGCGTAAACAGGGTTTTGATTGATGACTTAAGACTACTCTTATTGTCAAATTATCACTCAGAATTTACTGACGGTTCCCCAAACAGGCTTAATCTCTGAGGTATGAAGGAGAAAAGGGAAACGCAGAAGGAAAAGGAGAGCATTTCTATCCAGATTGCTTATGATTGGGTTCTCCGGATGATAGTTATGCCTAGCGTTTGCTAGATGACTTTTGTAACAGGGTGAAAAAAATTAGGGCACATGTTTGAAAATAAACAAATCAAAAATAGAAATGTCTCTGGTTCCTTTTGAGGTTCAGAGAAGAACATCAAAACAAAAGGGGCATAACATGTAAAAAGATAGTTACATTCGCTGAGACGAATTGAAGATTGAGAAACATAGAAAAAGAAGAAAAAGAAGGAAGAGAAATGGAAAAATCAGAAACCGGGGATTAGGTTAAATTCAAATTACTTCACACTGCACACACACATGCTGTATTTAAAAGCTTCAGTTAAAGATGGTTAACCCCTAATTGTTAAAGCTATTTGGTAGCTTAGCCGAAAATGAAACTATGCTAAGTCGTGTTAGCTTAGCTGCTTCAGGTGGTTTGTTTACAACATGGCGTGTTGTGCTATGTGAAGTTAGCGCTTCCTGTGACAAGTTGTTGTCACGGTAACCAGTGCATGCCAGTGCAATTACAGCAGTTTAGTGTCTGCCTATTTTAAAAGTTGCCCACAGTTTTAGAACGTGGTGCTTTCAGCCTTCAAGACTTGTTGCATTACCTAAGCACTTCGGTGAGTGCTTCTCTAATGTAACAATAAACTTCTTGCACTTGTTTAAAGAATTACAAAACGTGTTTACTGTAAAACCGGTTTAAACATATATGTAGATATGTTTGCCTCACATATGAGTACTAAAGTACAGTATTACCCCTTTAATTTCACTCAGCGAGTGAAACACATAATGACCACCAGGTTGCTTGTATATATGCAGTCAAAGTGTAGATGAATTGCTTCAATCTAATTATAAACTATAAGGCCTTTATGCTGTAGAAAGAGGAGCAACGCTCACATCTACCTTGATATAACTGTACTGAGATTTCTTCTTCAAAGAAACAATTTAAACAATACTGCAATTTTGTGATTTCTTCACTAAAGCATATTACATTATGGTACAGTTTGGACATGCCGCTGAGCTGAGATTCAGACTTACGCTTTGTCAGGACAGATTTATGCTTTAATACTGAAATTAGGGTTTCTTTGCTAAAATCAGATTAACCTTACACTGATACCATTAAGCATGAAATACATAAAGACTCTTCCAATTATAATAGCGGTACCAATTCAAACCCCCACTTTATCTGCATCTAAACAAGCCAGCAAATAGGGACACAACAGGGCATCTGAAGTCACGCCCTATTTTAACCTGGGCTATCACGCACACACTTTTAAGTTGACAGTGTTTAAACTCATAACTTTCGTTTTATCATGCCCGCATTCTCCACCAAAATCTGTAACGAATCAGCTCATGTGAAATATGAATAATTAACCATAACTAGTTATAATTAATTATTCATATTTTAGATCCGCTGTAGATATTTAGCTGACCTCTCAGGGTCAACTGTCTTGTCAATTCTAAGAACGTTAATTTCCTGGTTAAGGGAAATAACTTTCTTACTGTACAATTCTAAAAAGCTTGTAGCGTAAATCTGCATGATTAGTGACTCCGGTTATGAGCAAACAATGAACACGTCAAGTGTGATACAAGTAAGGTTTTATTAACTACATAAACACTTAAACAAGTCCAACATACTACATAAACACATAAACTGGTCTAATATCCTACATAAACACATAAACTGGTCTAACATACACATACACACACACATACACACACACACATACAGTTGGTATAGGAAAGGGTTAAAGTTTAGCTCAGTACAGAAAGAGACATAAGGAATGACATTTATGGAACCATTTGCATATTCAGCAGATCTACACCTGAGGGAAGCGTCAGATTCTTAGTTCAAACACACCTTCGTAAAAAGGTGTAACTGATACTTAATGTATCAATTAATAAGACTAAGTTGATACTTGCACGTCTCGTCTGTCTGAAAAAGAGTCCTGATGCAATCTTAAGGCCCAAGATCTTGATGAAATTAGTTGATGAAAAGAACCAGTTTGAGTCAGAGAATATTGGTGAATGGAAAAGTCAAGGCCGAAAGGCCTGGCACAATGCTTTGGTATCCTGCAGCGTTTTCTCACATCTTCATCTGCATCTGACCGAACCACCGACTGGGGCAGGTCCCTGGAGCCGGGCCTTTAAGGTCGGAGAAGATCCCCGCCTCTCAAGATGGGCTTGTCCAATGAGAAAAATGGAATGCCGGCGGAGGTGGAATTGATGGAGGGTTTACGAACCCTTTGTTCTCTAAGCATGGTAATTTGCAAATGGACTTAAATCGAAATTACTAACGATTCTCAGGGCCCTAATATATATTGCCTATGTACCAACATATAATATACACGCTTGTTTCGATCATAAGAAGGCAAATTCATAGATACTAAACAAGGTAAGATTGCATATAGTGAAAAGGGATGATCAGGAATGGGTTCCCTCACAAGCATACTAAAATAGTCTAAAAATATCAAAGACAAAATACACAATGACAATAATATACCCAATGGCCTGAAGAATATGTGTTCATTCAAAGAACGGTTTTCCTATGAATTAACTAGAACACAGTCCATTTATACTCTGCCTTTCCTTGGGACATGCAGGGATTTTCCATGCTTTTTTACATACTTTTGGCCAATAAACCCAGTGATATCAGCGTTGGTTGCCATGCAACAAAGGGACCTGTTCAGCTTCCAGGGGTGTTACGCATTCCGGGGGGAAGGGTTCATGGGTCCTCGTATGGCTTGTTAACTGAGGGGGGTTACAGAGTATTTGTTAAATATAAAAACAAAATATATATGTGTGTTTGATGGTCCAGACGCTACACGTGCATTAAACCAATCAGAGTCTCATCTCCCATCCCCTTTAAAAGTCAGCTGCACTCGCACCATGGCGGGTTCGCTATTTACATGGCAGAATTTAATTTTTCATTTTTTTAAATGTTTGTGTGCTGCTGCGCATCCCTGTGTGTGTAATAAGCAAAGTGTACGCACGTTGTGCACCCGTCTATAGGCACATATTACTAACGCGCTCTTATATTGTGCCAGACTTTAGACCAGGTTTTTATTGGTAAATGGCGCAGTCTATTTCAGTTGCCTCAAAATAGCAACGCACCAGCAATGCACCTGAACACACCTCGCTTTCAGACCAGTACGCCCATGGGCGCACAAATGAGCGCAAATGCATTTGCCATTTAAACAACGCGGCGCTGGACGGGCAAATAAGAACTGCGTTGGGCTGAATCTAGCAAAAAACACTTGCGTCGCACCTGGCGCCGCATTGAGCCGGATGTATGATTTGATGGCCAAAAGGATCTACAAATTATTTTTTTTTTTTTTTTTTTTTTTTTTTTTTTTTTTTTTTTTTTTTTTTTTTTTTTTTTTTTTTTTTTTTTTTTTTTTATTTTTTTTTTTTTTTTTTTTCTTTTTTTTTTTTTTTTTTTTTTTTTTTTTTTTTTTTTTTTTTTTTTTTTCTTTTTTTTTTTTTTTTTTTTTTTTTTTTTTTTTTTTTTTTTTTTTCTTTCTTTTTTTTGTTTTTTTTTTTTTTTTTTTTTTTTTTTTTTTTCCTTTTTTGTTTTTTTTTTTTTTTTTTTTTTTTTTTTTTTTTTTTTTTTTTTTTTTTTTTTTTTTTTTTTTTTTTTTTTTTTTTTTTTTTTTTTTTTTTTTTTTTTTTTTTTTTTTTTTTTTTTTTTTTTTTTTTTTTTTTTTTTTCTTTTTTTTTTTTTTTTTTTTTTTTTTTTTTTTTTTTTTTTTTTCTTTTTTTTTCTTTTTTTTTTTTTTTTTTTTTTTTTTTTTTTTTTTTGTTTTTTTTTTTTTTTTTTGTATGTTCTTTGTTTTTTTTTTTTGTTTTTTTTTTTTTTGGAGAAATAGTCACAATCATAAGAAATAAAGTGAGATAAAATGGTACAGTTATGAGGAAACTTAAGTTGCAACTGTGAGAAAATATGAATCGTGAAAGTTGCAATTACAAAATTAATTGTAGTTAGTGTAGTTATACTTCCGGGCACCCGCCTGTTACATGGGCTATGTGGGCCAATGGGATTGGAGTTGTTTCACACATGCTTCAGACAGCGGTCCTTCTTGGCGGCAGTCCTCATAGTGTCTGCTAGAGGATGCAGCGTGAGTTCCCTTGAAGGGCAATCACGATTGTGAGACACAAAGTCACAAGTATAAGTAATAATCACAACATTAATATGAAATGAAATAGTCACAATAATGAAATAGTCACAATTGTGAGATAAAATGCCACAATTATGAAGAATGTTAAATTGCAATTGTGAGAAATTCACGTTACAAGATGTAAAGTCTCGATTGTGAGATAAAAAGTCACAATTTTGAGTAATAAAGACACAATTATGAAAAATAGTCACAATTGTGAGATAAAATGGCACAAGTATGAATGTTAAATCACAATTACAAGATGTCGCAATTGTGAATATGAAAGCTGCAATTATGAGAAATAGCAAGCTACAAGAAATAAAGCTACAATTATGAAAAAATATTGAGAAAGTCCCAATTGTGAGATATTAATTACAAGAACTAAGCTGTGCAAAATATTTTTGATTCATTACAATGAGCTTATTTTCTTGTATCTCTTGTATATATTTGTATGTGAATGTTTATGTACATATTGGTTCTATGAAGCACTTTGTTTAGGTTGTGTTAAAAGGTGTTACATAAATAGTTCAACTTGTTAAAGATGGACCCTTTAAAACAATGATCAGTTCTGTCTCACTCTCTTTCACGTCCTTGGCATTTTTTTGGGCTTTGTCTCACTATTTCCTCATCGTGTGTGTATGCGTATGAGTGTGAAACCTTTCCTGACCCCGCTGATGGCAGATGCAGGCTTTTGACGTGAACTCCTGCGCCGGCCGGGTGGCAGGGTTGGAATGTGGCGACCTAGAGAGCCGCAATGGGATAAGAGTATCTAAATGGCACGTTCCTCTCATGTTGGAAAAGCTGCACAGAATGTCAGCACTGACGTTAGTCCGGGGGCTGATCTCTCTTTTAGATTTCATTTACATGTTTTTGGCTGCTTTCTCTCTTGCTGCGGAACGTGTGGGTGTAAGGAGGTGGAGGGCGGGTGAGGCTAGAGTTGGGGATTTCTGCCAGAGAAAGAAAGACTTGTCTGTGTACACCGAGGCTTGCTATATGACGTGTAATTTTTTCCAAAGTGTCGTCACTCGTTCAAAATGTAAAAAATAGTTTGGATCCAGAATGGTTGTAATGCGCACTTACTCGATGCCCAAGAACCACAGGCCACGACAGCTGCTCCTGGCTCACCTATTTCCATCTGGTCACGGACTGACAAACTTCATTACTGTTGTTTATGTACGGCCTGGTCAAGAGGCAAATGTCCCTGTGCTTACCAGATGTAAACAGACTGTAGGCTAAATCATGGTATTATGTGGTTTACATTATGAGACATCAGGTGTTTGACATCATTGTAATCCTGGAAAAGCATAGTTCATTACTGTGAAAGGGTGGTCCGAATCAGATTAGCACTGTCTGTAATCCTACTTTCACATGATAGGCTGAAAAATGTGGTGAGGAAGATGTAAAACTTGGACATTTTTATGTATTATCCAACAACAGGATATAGGTATTTGTGATTGCATGTTGACTACATTTTAATTTGAACTGTGGACTGTCTTTCCACCCCCCCTCTCTTTGTCACTGTCACTCAATTGGCTACGCTATCATATGGTCTTTTTTTATTTTTATTTTTTAAAATGGAAGCCTATTTTTGCCTTAAAGTAAAAAAAAAAAAAGGATAACTGTGAGAAATAAGAAAAAAGTAACACTGAGATATATTTGAACATGTTTTATTTACATTAACATTTTAGGTGTTTGGAATGGTTTTCACATATGGGTCAGTTTATGAATGTCACACATTCAGATCAATGTCTCATATTTACCAATGTTTGACCAGTTATACATAGAAAATTTAGGGGGGGGGGTCATATTTTGGTCACATTTAGCTGTGTAGTGATTGAAGCCTTTCAGTTTTTGTTATGTCTTTCAGTGTAGTTGCATTTAACATATGCTGTAGGTGCATGTGGATATTTGTGTGTATGTGTATTTATTTGTGTTGTTCCCAGGATTTGACTGAGCGTGTGTAATTATTTGCCTGTCAGCCAGCCCTCTGCACTCTCTTCTACAGTTCTTTTGAACTGCACCATGCTGCCGTTGCTTTCCATGGGGACCTTTGAAGCCCAAAAACAGATGAAGTGTTTGTGGAGGATATGCAAACACACACAAAAAGTCTTCCTTTGTAAATTAAGGCCAGCCCGAGAAGTAGGGCCTTTTGAAATTACATTGAAAGCAGTTGACAGTGTGCTGTTTAGTGGTGCTGATTGTGCAAGAATAGTTGTTGAATTGTGTATAAAAGCCATGTATGTTATAAATTAAATAATTCTGTGATGTTTGTAATAGAGGTCGACCGATAGTGGATTTTACCAATACTGATAGCTAGGTAGGACCACACTGGCCGATACAGATTAACCAACCAATATTTTTTTAAATAGATACTGAACGAAAACTAAAATAGTGCTTAACTATTTAAAAAAAAAGAGTACTGAACCATACTTTTGTAAATGAATAAAAATATTAATATTAATTATATATTGATCATTAAAGTTAGTTCATAGCATATTAACAGAAGCTACTTTAAAATTAAAAAATGTATTCGTTAATGTTGAAATTAACACACTCTAACAAAGAAAATGGGAGCTCTAGCGCAGGTTGGACCGGGAAGACTCAAATGTCACGTCATTCATTACTCATAGATCTAGCCAATCATCAAACCTATCATCGACACCTGGAGTATATAAGTTCTGTTCTCACCCATTATTACGTTCGCAGATACTGACACCGGCGTTCACCCAATTCCTCCTCGCCACCACCAGGTCCATACATCAGGGGGTAGGCTCCACCCCGCCTTCATCTTCCGGCAGGAACAGCAAGTATCTGGACTATGGACGTGGCCTACACCAAAGAACTTTATCATTTAATCTATTTGCAACTATTTTGCATACTCACTGTTAAATAAATCTTATTCAAACGTTCTCTTGCCTCCTGAGTCTTTCTGTTAGAACAATACTTCTACAGCTTTTATCAACCTTAGTTATATGTTATAAATGGAGTCTTATTGTAAAGTGTTACTATTTCATTTCAACAGGCATGCTTAAAGATGGCCATCTATAAATATCTACACAAAGGCCATAGCAATGAAATTACATATGGATATTGTATGTATACTCACACTTTAACTGCTTCTATTCTTAAACACTTGATGATTATCTAATCAAAATAACAAAATATGTTAGTCACACACCAGGCAAAAGTGCAGTGCCGCGTCGCCTCTAGGACAACTCACAGGTATCACATGCACACCGTACGCATCGTGTTCAATTCAAGCGGCGGTCTAAAACAGTTTATTTAATCCATCTAAGCCTTGTGGGTTGTTCACATGCCGCTGTAGTGAGTACGTATCAAAAGTGGTGCACGGATGTTCAAATGATGGAATGTGTCGTATGTCGTCTGCAACTCACTGATGGCAGAGGGGAGAGGAGACTGTCATGCATTGTTCACAGACTGCAGGGCCACATTGTGACAAATCACCAGCAGCTACAGTACAACAGTGGTGACCAGGGCAATGTGTCAAAGAACACAGTTCATTGGAGCCTTCTGCGTATGGGCCTGCGTAGCCAATGACCCAGCCGGGTCCCCATGCTAACTGCACACCATCTCCAACAACGCATGAAATGGGTCCAAGATCATTGAGATTGGACCGTGGATGATTGGAAGAAAGTGGCCTGGTCTGACGAATCAAGATTCCTGGTGCATTAAGTCAATGGCCGAGCACGGATACGCTGATTACCAACAGAGGCTATGGCACCTGCATGCACTATTGGGCGGACACAGGCCGGTTATGCTGTGGGCAATGTTTTCTTGGGACACTTTAGGTCCCATTGTCCCAATTGCACAATCCCTGATAGTTGTCAGGTATCTGAACATATTCTTGGCAACTGTGTTCCTTGCCAGTGATGGCCATTACCAACAGGATAATGTGCCATGCCACACTGCCAGAATCGTCAAGGAGTGGTTTGAGGAACATGATGGTGAATTTCTGTTAATGTCTTGGCCACCAAATTCACCTGATATGAACCCAATCAAAAAGTGGGTTTGCGCTACATCACCACCTCCCCGCAATCTATGGGAATATACAGTGGGTACGGAAAGTATTCAGAAACAAAAAACCCCCCCTTAAATTTTTCACTCTTTGGTATATTGCAGCCATTTGCTAAAATAAATTAAGTTAAATTTTTTTCCTCATTAAAGTACACACAGCACACCATATTGACAGAAAAAAACAGAATTGTTGACATTTTTGCAGATTTATTAAAAAAGAAAAACTGAAATATCACATGGTCCTAAGTATTCAGACCCTTTGCTCAGTATTTAGTAGAAGCACCCTTTGATCTAATACAGCCATGAGTCTTTTTGGAAAGATGCAACAAGTTTTTCACACATGGATTTGGGGATCTTTTTTTCCACCTCTGCCATTCCTTGCAGATCCTCTCCAGTTCTGTCAGGGTGGATGGTAAACGTTGGTGGACAGCCATTTTTAGGTCTCTCCAGAGATGCTCAATTGGGTTTAAGTCAGGGCTCTGGCTGGGCCATTCAAGAACAGTCACAGAGTTGTTGTGAAGCCACTCCTGCGTATTTAGCCCCCACCCCCCCCCCCCCCCCCCCCCCCCCCTCCTATGTGATTAGGGTCATTGTCTTGTTGGAAGGTAACCTTGGCCCAGTCTGAGGTCCTGAGCACTCTGAAGAAGTTTTTCGTCCAGGATATCCCTGTACTTAGCCACATTCATCTTTCCCTCAATTGCAGCCAGTCGTCCTGTCCCTGCAGCTGAAATACACCCCCACAGCATGATGCTGCCACACCATGCTTCACTGTTGGGACTGTATTGGAAGGGTGATGAGCAGTGCCTGGTTTTCTCCACACATACCGCTTAGAATTAAGGCCAAAAAGTTCTGTCTTGGTCTCATCAGACCAGAGAATCTTATTTCTCACCATCTTGGAGTTTTTTAGCAAACTCCATGCAGGCTTTCATGTGTCTTGCACTGAGGAGAGGCTTCCGTCGGGCCACTCTGCCATAAAGCCCCGACTGGTGGAGGGCTGCAGTGATGGTTGAATATCTACAACTTTCTCCCATCTCCCGACTGCATCTCTGGAGCTCAGCCACAGTGAACTTTGGGTTCATCTTTACCTCTCTCACCAAGGCTCTTATCCCCCGATAGCTCAGTTTGGCCGGAAAGCCAGCTCTAGGAAGGGTTCTGGTCGTCCCAAAAGTCACTTCCATTTAAGGATTAGGAGGCCACTGTTTTAGGAAGCCTTAGTTGCAGCAGAAAATTTTTGTAACTTGGCCAGATCTGTGCCTTGCCACAATTCTGTCTCTGCGCTCTTCAGGCAGTTTCTTTGACCTCATGATTCTCATTTGCTCTGACACGCACTGTGAGCTGTAAGGTCTTATATAGACAGGTGTGTGGCTTTCTTAATCAAGTCCAATCATTATAATCAAACACAGTTGGACTCAAATGAAGGTGTAGAACCACCTCAAGGATGATCAGAAGAAATGGACAAAACCTGAGTTAAATATGTGAGTGTCACAGCAAAGTGTCTGAATACTTAGGACCACGTGATATTTCAGTTTTCTTTTTTAATAATCTGCAAAAATGTCAACAATTCGGTTTTTCTGTCAATTGGGGTGCTGTGTGTACATTAATGGAGGAAAAAAAATTAACTTAAATGATTTTAGCAAATGGCTGCAATATAACAACGAGTGAAAAATGTAAGGGGGTCTAAATACTTTCCGTACCCACTGTATATAGGACTATGTCTCTTAACTCTTTGTGTTCACACAGATAGATAGATCTTCTTCTGTGAAAGATCTAATGACTAGACTCAAAACCATATCAGAGTGTTTTACTTGCATTTACATGGAAACACTTTGATTGGCATGATAAACTAGCCTGTTACCCACTACTGCCTGCATATTAAAGAATGTCATTTATTTAATTTTAATACAACAATCCATTCAGGCAATAATATCACAAAATCACAGGCTCTAATAGC
This sequence comes from Sinocyclocheilus anophthalmus, assembly GCA_018155175.1. Lineage (NCBI taxonomy): Eukaryota > Metazoa > Chordata > Actinopteri > Cypriniformes > Cyprinidae > Sinocyclocheilus > Sinocyclocheilus anophthalmus. Next base: position 6,847 of record JADLZN010002094.1, on the reverse strand, counting down.
CATCATTGCTGTTTGCTTTATCTAAGATCTGTTGTTGTGCTAAAGTCTAATCATGAATGACATTTCTCTGTAGAGAAGGATGTTGGGTTCCAGGCATTGCAAGGCCCCCTGAAGTAATCACCATGTTAATTAAAACAAGGAAAAACAAATCATCCATTAGCGTGTCTCAAGGTGTCTCCTCAATATAATCTATTTATAACCGCAACACAAAGAAAGAGACCTCAATTAACCTTCATATGTACTTTAAATCTACAGTATATGAACTAATACAAGAGCACGCATATTAGAAGTTTCGTTTATCCACGGCTCCGTCATTCCTTCCGGCAGCGTTACGTGGCATTTGGACAGGTCCTTATGGTAGGCTGCAAAAAAAAGTTTTAGAAACCAAAATGTTTGCAAGTAATAATAATATAATAAAATGAATAAACACCATAATGAATATGAACTACATTGCGGTGCATTCACACAAGGTGTCGGCGTCGACGCTTGATGGAGAATTGTGATTCACAGCAGTACAGTATGTAGGAAATTATTTTTTTAATTACTAAAAGCATTATTAATTAATAAAAAAATACAACCTAACTAGTTTAGTCTGATTTACAAATGACTACTATGAGCAATTTCATTTTGGTGAATCACAAACAATAGCATAACCACCATCGAGCCAGACAAATTACTCTTATAAACAGTGAATTTTTACTGAATCAAAACCATACAGAGCAACCGGTTTAGGTCAGTCTACGAACAAATGACTCCTATGTGGTGGTTCCTTTTAGGGAATCAAAGGCATACAGCGCAACCTGTGTAGTCAGATTTACTAACAACTGACACTTACAAGCCAGTACTTTCAATTCAACACCATGCAATCAAATCAGTCCAATGCACAAACAACTGACTGTTATGAGTCTGTCATTAATGTCTCTGACAGATTCAATGAGTTCATTCAATTAACTGGTCTAAACTGTGCCATATGTTTTTGAATGATTAAAGATAATAAATAAAAAAGAGCCAGCTCATAAGAGTCATTTTTGTTCATGGTCTAAACTGGTTATTCTGTATGTTTTTGACTCGCTAGACATACAGCACAACCAGTTTATACCATATGCAAGTGACTCTTATGAGCTAGGTAGTGCTGGGACAATACACCTCGCACAAATTGTTTCTAAACCATCATTGGCAGAGGTGTCCTCATTTATTTTTGTTTTTTTTTAATTATTGGTGCTAAACAGCCTACACTCACTCAACCGTAATGTTTTGAGATCAGCAGTTTTGTCTCTGTCACTACACAAAACACTCTCTCTATACCATCCTGCAAACTCTGATGTAAGCAAGCCACCAGAAAATACATGCTGTAGCGTCTCGACCAATCTGACACACTCATTTTTATTTGATTTAACAAATCAATTATTCATTAGATTAACAAATCGTCACAGTCCCCTCACTCAATTAACTGGATGCCAGGATTTCTGCTGAAAACCATCCCCCCTTGGTCACCATGACAACTAATCAAGATATCACTGGTTTTATGACCCCCCAGGAATGTGAGTAGAATAATCCCACTCATTGTCCTCATAGGAAAGACACATAATGCCCAGAGAAATGGATTGTTCTCTAATTAATTCATAGGAAAAACCTTTCTTTGAATGAACACACATATCCTTCAGGTCATTAAGTATATTATTGTCACCGTGTATTTTGTCTTTGAAATTGTATACTGTGATGCAGGTTTATAATCGAAACGCACTCCTGTCATCCTTTCACTATTTGTAATCCTGCCTTGTCTAGTATCTATGAATTCGCCTTCTTATGATCGAAAAAAGCGTGTATATTATATATTGGTACAAAGGCAATATATATTAGGGTCCTGAGAATCTTTAGTAATTTCGATTCAAGTCCATTTGCAAATAACCATGCTTAGAGACAAAGGGTCGTAAAAAACCCTCCAGCAATTGCCACCTCCCGCTCGGAAATTCCATTTTGCTCATTGGACAAGCCCATCTTGAAAGGCGGGGATCTTCTCCGACCTTAAAGGCCCGGCTCCAGGGACCCGCCCCAGTCGGTGGTTCGGTCAGAAGCCTAGATGAAGATGTGAGAAAACGTTGCAGGATACCAAAGCATTGTGCCAGCCCTTTCTTCGGCCTTGTCCTTTCCATTCATCAAAATCCTCTGACTCAAAACTGGTTCTTTACATCAACCAACTTCAGCAGAGACCCACGTGAGCCTTCAGATTGCATCAAACCTCTCTTTCAGACAGACAAGACGCGCAAGTATCAAACTTAGTCTTATTAATTGATGCATTAAGTATCAGTTACACCTTTTTACAAAGGTGTGTTTGAACTAAGAATCTGACGTATCCCTAAGGTTTAGATCTGCTGAATATGCAAAGTGTTCCATAAAATTCATTCTTATGCCTCTTTCTGTACGAGTTTAAACTTTAACCATTTCATATACAACATGAGTATGTGGGGGTGTGTGTGTGTGTATGTGGATGTTAGACCAGTTTATGTGTGTATGTAGGATGTTAGACCAGTTGATGTGTTTATGTAGTATGTTAGACTAATTTAAGTGTTTATGCAGTTAATAAAACCTTACTTGTATCACAATTGACGTGTTCATTGTTTACTCATAACCGGAGTCACTAATCATGCAGATTTACGCTACAAGCTTTGTAGAATTGTACAGTAAGAAAGTTATTTCCCTTAACCAGGAAATTAACGTTCTTAGAATTGACAAGACAGTTGACCCTGAGAGGTCAGCTAAATATCTACAGCGGATCTAAAATATGAATAATTAATTATAACTAGGTATGGTTAATTATTCATATTTCATGTGAGCTGATTCGATCCAATGAGAATCGATGGACTTCCAATAACATCATCATCTTCGGTTGTAGAATGCAGTTTGTGTGTGTGTACAGAAACAGGATAAAGCACTATAGCATACCGCGTTTCCAAAGCATGTTTTGAAAATCATAGATCACGACATTTCACCCTCTGTTGGAACAAAAACTTCTCTCCACCTCATCAATAAGCAAGCACTACAATAAAGCTAATTATTTTGAATTAATATTGATTCTGGAATTTTTGAAAAGAAGAAATGAATAAATAAAAAATTGCAGATAGTTAGGTGAACATACCCACCCCCCCCCCCCCACAGCCCTAGGAGCTGCATTCTTGTTGAGTGAATCACAAACAGAACAAAACCAGTTTAGACTGTTTTCACATCCTGTTCACAATTGACTCTTATAGGCTGGTTATTTTTTAGTAAATCGAAAACAAACAGCAAAACCAATTTAGACAAGTTCACATACAATTGAGTCTTTAGAGTTGGTTATTTTTAGTGAATCAAAATCATACAGTAAAACCATTTTAGACCAGTTCACATAAAAATTATTCTTATTATCTCGTTCTTTTTTAGTGAATCAAAAAAATACAGCAAAACCATTTTAGACCAGTTCACATACAAATGACTCTTATGAGCTGGTTCATTTTAGTCAATCAAACACATACAACACAACTAGTTCATTTCAACAACAACTCTGACCGAGTCAGTTATTTTAAAGGAATCACAAGCATACATCACCACCAGAATAGTCCAAATGACTCTTATGAATCAGTTCTTATAAAGACTCATTCAAAATAATCATTAGTTCCTAGTTTGAATCTGCCTGATGAATACTTCACCTAATTAGCTCAGTGAGTCTGTCAATGAATCATTGTAGTTACTTAATCAACATCTGACTCACGTAGCTAAAAATGTAACATTATTTTCAGTGATGTAATAAATATTTCAAATAAAACAAAAACAAACACACATAGGCCTATGTAAAACAAAGCTAGTTAATATCACACTAATTAGTATTGTTGCTTGTGTAGTGTAACTTGTAATTATCTACTCCCCAACATTACAGGAATCGCTTGACTGCTACAAACACAGAAGAACTTTAGATTTGATTTCAACAGAACAGAAAATCCCAGTCAAAAAAAAGGTCTCTCTTCTTTTATTTCCACCTCTCCTTCATGGTCTGTCAGTTTAGGACAGGACGTGCTCACCTCCATGTGTAAGAGGAATCCTGCCAGCACGACTTCCCAAAACTTCATCATATCCTCTCTAGACTTCAAAATAATCATCTGATTAGCTGATCACATCTATCAGAGTGGTTTCGGACCCATTGTGCTGCATTACTGTAGACAGTCTCTTTGGCTTCACACTGAACGGCGAGGACTCCTCCAGCAGGTAATTGTCTCAAAAAGATCATTCTGCTGCGAGAGCCTCTGCAGGAGTGACTTGACCCTTCATTTCAATCACCCATTCAACAATGCTCCAAACCATTCAGAATCATTACCCTCCATTACCCAGAAGCCCGTGCAGTAATGCCACCGCATCACATTCCACAAGGACTCACACACGCGCTCACATACAAAAGATCAGGTGACACGGCGACCCGTTAAAAGTATCTCATCACATTGTCTATTTTAATGTAGAGGAGTTTGAGAGGAGTGGGGCTACGGGAGAGCGGGGAAATGACACTTTGAAGTGTCAGGGAAGTCAGGTGAAAGCAGCATTTGTGACTCTACTCTATTCCTGCCGAGAGAGGATTCAATTATCTTCATCCAGACCAATTATAGGTGTTCTTCTGTGGCCTGTGGACCTCACCAGCATTATTCAACCCTGCTCTTAAACATGGATGACATGATGAGACAGAAAGAGTGGGATTTGTCAGGAAAAAAATGGATGAATGCACGCAGAAGAAAGTGTGGAGTCTGAAAACAGTTTATGTGGGATTTATGAGAACTGTACCTTATGTTCAAGAAGATTTCAGAATCAGAAATCAGATATATCAGAATGAGTTTTTTTTTTTATTGCCAGGTATGTTTACACAAACGAGGAATTTGTTTTCATGACAGAAGCTCAACAGTGTAACAGAATGACAGTGACAGAACAAAAACACAGATAATAAAAAAAAATAGAACAATAACAAGTAACTAAGGAATAAAAATATACAAATCGACAATTGTGTGTACAGGTATATAACAATAGACAGTTGTATGTACAGGTATATTATGTGCAAATTGAAATGTAGACTGAGTGTGTGTTAGATAAATAAGTGTATGAGTGAATAAATAGTGTGTGTTCCACAGTTATTGTCAAGTGTTCATGAGATGGATGGCCTGAGGGAAGAAACTGTTCCTTGTTGGTCGTTCTGGGGCTCAGAGCTCTGTAGCGTCGACCAGAAGGCAACAGTTCAAAGAGAGAGTGGGCTGGATGTGAGGGGTCCAGAGTGATTTTGCCAGCCCTTTTGCTCACTTTGGATGAGTACAGTTCTTGGAGAGAAGTGAGGGTTGTACCAATGATTCGCTCAGCAGTCCGGACTACCCTCTGAAGTCTTCTGAGGTCAGATTTGGTAGCTGAGCTGAACCAGACAGTTATTGAAGTGCAGAGGACAGATTCAATGATGGCGGAGTAGAACTGTTTCAGCAGCTCCTGTGGCAGGTTGAACTTCCTCAGCTGGCAAAAGAAGTACAACCTCTGCTGGGCCTTTTAACAATGGACTCAATGTGAGTGTCCCACTCAGGTCCTGAGAGATTGTGGTGCCCAGGAACCTGAAAGACTCCACTGCAGTCACAGTGCTGTCCATGAGGGTGAGTAGGGGGAGTGCAGAGGGGTTTCTCCTGAAATCCACGGTCATCTCCACAGTTTTAAGCATGTTGAGCTCCAAGTTGTTGAGAATGCAACAGACAGCCAGCTGCTTGACCTCCTGTCAGACTCGTCACCGTCCTGAATGAGGCCAAACTGACATACATCCAAACTGACTTACATCCAAACTGAGCCAAACGGAGCATTATGGTCTTCCTGACTTGTTGTAGACTATCTAAGCATATTCTTGGAGATTTGTTGACAATATAATTTGTAATGTTTGTAGAGCACTTTTTTTTTAATGTTTTTTTTTTACTCTTTGATTTCCCATTTTAGATCATTGGCAAAAACAGTGTGTGGGGGTACAAGAGGGGGCCTCCAAAAAAGGCTGATGCCTTAGGGCCAATCTAATCTGTCCTTGCTTTTGATCAACGTTGTTCCCAGAGATTTTGCTGCTACGGTAATGTTGGCATGTACGATATTCACCAGCATTCCCAGAAATGTCAAACCTCCCCCAATGCTGCCTTTGTCCCAGATTAATTGCCAAAATTACCCTTCTGTCAAATCACTTCCATTCAATTAACTGTCAACTAAACAAACTCTAAATCTGGCCCTACTCATGGACAAGACAGGCTCTTTCCAACAACTCCAGGCGTTCGAGCTAACAGGTACAGATCTAACCAAATGAGCTTCTAAATATAAGCAAGAGAGAAAATTATGGGAAGCACTGTACAGTCGTCTTACACAACATTGTCTCTCACCTTTATGTTCATTAATTTTTGGTCTTTTTAAATACTATTATTTATGTCTGCACTATTTCAAAGTAAATCATAATGTAAATGTTTGTGATAACCAAATTTTATCACTGGACAATGATTCTGAACTCTCTCTATACATCCAGGCTTCTCCATTTTTTTGTGATTTTATGATTATGCTCCTATACTGCAAAGCTTAATAGCATTTTAAGGCTTACACAGATATCAGTTTCAGTACACATTTTTTTTCAAAATGCAAAGAGATTGACAGTGACAAGAAAAGGAGAATTAGGCCATGTGATCTTGTAATATTAGTTTGCATGCAGCTACATTGCTAGAGAATTGTCTGATATCTAGACAACTTGATCAATAAGAATCTGATACTTTTCATTCATCGTAATTGCAATATATAGCAACTTCAGAATGGCTGTCAATGCTGAAAGCATTGGTAGTTA